>LT727900.1:889619-913289 GCA_900157175.1 Oithona nana | reverse complement strand
TTTTTAATCAACTTTTGTCCACTCAAAATGTAAACGTAGCTCGCTTCGCTCACAATGGTGATTGAGACTTTTTCTGTGATTTTCAAACACTGTGCGTCATTTGTTATCATCTTTCTTCTTCTTCTTCTTTTGCAGCAACCAAGAAAAGCTTTATTGGAGCAACTGAGTCGCATTTTGCCATCGGATAGTGACACCTTGCCAGACCAGTTGATATTAGCCAACACTTGTGATCGACAGGGTGCCCATTTGGCCGCCAAATTGGTCGATTACGGCCATCGGGTCATTTGCACGGCCGGTCAAGCGGATGTCAGGGCCACTCTGACATGCCTCGTAGCCAAAATACAAAAGTTTTGTAACACCAAGACCCAAAGTCCACACCTAGTCAAGGTAATGAATATGTATTGATGACAGCATTGTGATGCACTTTTTTTTGCAACAACCAATTCATCTCAATTTTTTTAGTCCTTTTTAACCAGAAGAACAATACTAGTTAACGCTACAATTTTCCCTAAAAAAGTTAGGAATTTTTTTTTTCAAAAGAAACTGCACTGGGCAATTGAGCCTCTACAAATTTGAACTTTTCAGTACTTTTGCATACAATTTGTACTCTTTTCTCTTCGGTCTCTATGGTTGTTTTACAACTCTAGAATGTCCATTTTATATTGCGTATACCTTTGCTTTGTGTGACCTTGTCATTTGCCAAAAAAACAAACAGGCATAGAGCAAAAGTGACTTTCTTTGATTACACTCAATTTGTCTGTCTCTCTCAATTCAGGTCGCCCTCGTTGGATCCGACACCTTTGTCAATCAGGTGTTACGGCCGTACGTTGAATTGTTCAGCTCAAAGCCTCCGGATTGGCAAGGTTTCATTAAGTTCTTCATCATTCCGCTGGGAGTCAATAGTGTGTCCAAACACATTGGGAGCCACGATCCAATTTACGCCTCGCTCTTTCTCCATGAATCATGGAAGGAGCTTTTGGAAATGGCAGAGCCGGGAAAAGCCGAGGTCAGCCAAATAGTCAATCGGGTCTCGCAGTATTTGACCGCATCCAACGAAAATCTCATTAACCTACCTGTAGCTGAGGCCATGGTCACCTACAAAGAAAAAAGGTAATAGATATAGTATGGGGTCAGACACGCGAGTAGTCTGAAAGTTTTCCCAAAAACGTGAACGGATTTCTATAACAGTGGAGCAGGCAAAGAATCTGAAAGTGGTTTTTATGACTTGTTTTGGTGTAATTTTGCTGGAAAAAAGAAAATAAGCCCTAAAACGAGGAGGAGGAGAAGAAGTCCACAATTTATATGCATTTAGTGCATCATTGGTGTCGTGATACCCCGCCGTGCAGGCCTGCTGCTGTGCTACGCAAAATAAAGAATTTGGCAACAGAGTACATGTATAACCTTGACGGACAAATTAGTTTATCATATGCTTCTTCACTAGGTTTTTTTTCGATGAAAATATCCTTCGTCAAATTTTGTAATCACATGAGACTTCATTTTTAGCTGAGTAGTCGATAATAAGCTTGAAACACGAAACTAAAATTCGTGTCATTATCGGTCTAAGGATTTTCCGTACTTTGATGTGAAAACCATTTTAAAGCCATAAAATAATTTCTCAACCTTATTTTCGTTTTTTCATTGGAAGATAGCACGACAAAGAGTTGCTGTAATTCCTCCATAAAACCATTGCATACATTTAGAATACCCCTATGCAGTAGTATGGAGTAGAGTCAACGTGTGGATGTGGTTGAGGCAAATTACGTATGCACTGAGGGTTTTCATGCTGCTTAGTAACAGTTTTACAACCATGGAATGCAGCACACAGTTGCTTGCTACTATTGTCCTACGATAGCAACGAAGAAACGACTGCTGCAACGACACAAACAGACAAAAAATGCCAAAAAATTACTTCTACTTTAAAACTGTACTTTATGCAATTTTCTAAGCTTTTTCAGACACTCTTAGGTAATCTATTTTTTTCTTTGCAGCTCCGACGAGGAGTCGAGTCAGGTTTTCATTCCATTCGTCAGTGATGTTCGCGTCGGCAGTGAAAGTCATCCCAATCCCCCGTCTATGGATTTGGACGACACCATAGGATCTCCAACTCCAGAAGGCATCAAGCTAACACCCCCTTCGTCTCCACACGTAGGAGCTAGCAGTGGAGGAGGTTCAGTTTCCAGCACAGTCGCCCATATTTTAGAGACAACACCACTCTCCAAAGAAAGGTATACTACTGAAAATGATAATGTTGCAGGCCCTCGTAAAAAGGGATCTCAAATCCCTGCTACTGCTAAAAAGTTTTCTTTACTTTAACTTCTTTTGCTGCATCCATATTTTTCTAGCAAAAAGCCCTGAAAACGCGAGCGCGAATGTTGTAAATTCTATTAGTTTCTCACGCGAGGCTTTGGTACTTGTTCATCGGGGCTTTATTCCCTTTGTAGCAACATTGCAGCAGAATCTCTTCAAAAAGCTGTGAAATATTTTAGGGCCTCTTTCTCCCCCATTTTTCAGTATCTGCATTGAGCTTATTTTAGACGTAAGACGAAAACTTTATAGAGGGTACTATCAAATATTAGGCTTTCTTATACTTTTTTTAATGCCACGATTCTATGCACTTTTTTCGTCCTTTTTAGGCCGGACCACGAGCCCATCGATCTACAGCTGGACTATTGGACAGCAGATGCTTCGAGCAATCCCAACAATCCGGATCATTCCCAAAAGGAGTTGAATAAACGTGGCATTGATCATTCTTCATCTCGATCGGATTCCAAGCGAGATTTTGGCATCCGGAGCTCCAATTCAGAAATGTCTGCGGGCGGTGGCAAAGCTTCAATCAAAACCAGTGTTTGGTTCATGAAGGTCATGAAGCTGGGCCTCATCAGTGACCAGCAACCCACATTTACTATGCATTATTGGCTCAAAGAAAAGAAACAGAAAAGTAAATAAGAATCCATTTTCTACTCTCTAAGAACATTTTAGACCAACTTTTCCTCTTAACTTTTAGCTGTGATGCGACTCGGCAAGAAGAAAGAAAAGGACAAAGAGTTGGAGATCAGGAGTGTGGACGGAATTACTAGACTTATTTGTCTTTCTAAAGGACAAGCTCCGCTAAAAGGTGCGTTATATACCAAAGTTTCCATTTCCCAAGTTCTATATGCTCGACTAAAGCAGTAGATTATTAAAGTAAATTCACTTGTATTATTACTTCCCAAATCCGCGCCGGCCAACTCTGCTCGCATGCTCACTTGCCCAGGCCTCGTACTTATTATTCCTACCTCAAAATGTCCGCCAAAGTTACTTTAGTAATCTACTGCTTTATGCTGTAGGAGAGGAGTGTATTTACATTGCATTTGAAGATGCAAACGCAGATTAGGCTTTAGTGCGGTTGCACTTCAAAATTCAATTATTTTGTGTGTTTTTTTTCCTCTGCAGATTTTGCAGATTTTAAAGAGTTCTTCAATGATGTCGTTAAAGATGTTACTATCAAGCAAAATCTCAATGCAATTTCAGGTAGTATCTCAAAAGATACTAACGAAGCTTTTTCCATCGTTGCTTTGATACACTTTTAAAAATAGCTTTTTGTACAGTAGGACAAACTGATCACCGGAATTCCGGACATGAAAATTAAGAATTCTAATCAGGATTTGTTTTCCAGTTTTTATTGACGGCATTGAGTGGACAGGCGTCAAGTTTTTTCAACTGTCGTCACAATGGCAAACACACATCAAATCTTTCCCTGTTGCCGGTGTGTCCAGTGTCCAAACGAGTCTCTAGTCTTGAAAAGAAAAGAAAGAAAAGCGATACATAACGTATCACTGGCATTTTTCCATGCGCGGTGACCACCACGAAAGGGATCAAATTGGAGCTTTCATCATCAATTGTTGTGCAATTTTGAAACAAATTAAATTGAAGAAAAAGAAATCTTAGTAGCATCAGCATCATATCAGGACAACAACCATGCAAGAGAAAATATCTAAATACGTCTACTACTACTGTTTTTTTGTTCCTTCAAAAACAAAGTTAAAAAAACACACATTCATCAAGGAGAAGAACTTTGAAAATGAACAGTAACTATTGCTCAAGGTTTTTAGCAACTTTTTCTCCTACTTACCAATACAGAAATAATTCTTGCCAATGTTTCTTCCCTTTTATCCTCCCCTGCTACTACTACTACATACTTCGCCCTCCCCCCGTAATTACTTATTATAGTACTGCTCCCTTATAACTGGTGATGAATTTAGAGCTTATTATTGTTGCTTACAAGCATGAAGAAAGAAGGGCTTTACTCTTTAAGCTTTTTTCACCAACTTTTTCTCCATAGCATTAGATGGTTTTGATGTGACTACGAACCTGATTACATACTGTACTACTCTTGAAAAAAAGAAGAAACACACAAAAAAGTTACTACATAAAAATATTGAAAAAAATGAAAATACAAAAAACATGGATGTGACAGATAAAATTCATTTGTATTTTATTCAGACGACGAGACAGGAAAGAATAATTGCAGTTGCCTCTCGTAAATATCCACGTCGTTTTCCAAAAAGAGGCAAAAAATGATGCGATCAATTTCGTTGGAATGATTCTCGAGGAATTTCCTCACAGCCTTTAGAGCTATGGGTGCGGCATTTTGCGGAGGATATCCATAGATTCCGGTGCTGATGCAAGGAAAGGCCTAAAATAGAGGAGATGAGGAAAATTCCCAGATTAAAACCATAATTTATGGTATGGACCATTTCCACATAGCAGAACTTACAATTGATTTGAGTCCATTCTGGAGCATTAGTTGCAGACACGTTTCGTAGCAACTTTGTAATAATTCGGGTTTTTCACCTCGTGGTCCAACTGTGTGAATGATACGTTTTGAAGGTAATTTATAGGCACCGCTAACTTTGGCGTTGCCAGTTTTACAACCATTGAGTGTTCTGCATTCTTCCAAAAGCAACTTTCCTGCTCCTCGATGTATTGCTCCATCAACACCACCTCCGCCTAGTAAAGCTTCATTTGCTGCGTTGACAATCGAATCAATTTCCAGTTTGGTAATGTCTCCACGAAAAATGCTGACTTTGGTAGAAAATCCCTGGGATTGGGAGGCCGAGATGTCAAGATCCGGATGCTGGGCTTTGAAGGCATTGACGTCTTTCTCGGAAACTTTTTCTGTTAAGGATTTTTTGTTGTCGTGAAAGTAATTTTGCCAAGTTGGAATCTGCTCCAAGGCCACAAAGTTGTCTTCTCCGCAAAAGTACTCTTTCCGCCGATTTTCAAGGCTTAGCTCCGAAAGGCGTGCCTTTTCACTTTTCCAGCTGTTGGTCGCCATGCTTCTCGACGTCTGGAAATGAAATGTATTGATTATACAAATGTTATCAATTCTTTACAGCTTTTGCACGAAACCATTTTTTGTTACTTTATGCAATAAACTTTTAAACTCTCTTTGTACTTTCTTGCCAAGTTGCCAACTTTCATACTAAAATATTTCTTTTTGAAATTTTGGAATATTCAAAAGATTTTTTTAATGAGTAGAAAATGAGAAAAAATTACTTCATTCAAGTCGTCCTCGTCAAAGTCAAACATTTTCGTTTCAGATGTTAAAGGTTGAAACATTTGTTGAACAGATGTTCAGTGTTCAAATAAGATCGTCCCGATTAATTTTGACACTATTTTTGCAGGTAGGTATGGAAGTACCTGAACCTATTTAGATTGATACATAAATTCTACTTTGATAGCAGAATAGGTACTATATCAAAACGAGGTTTACCAATATCAATAGGTAATTGTAATTCTGCAACGTAAGTATTGGAGCATATTGAAGAAAGGTTTTTTAACTTTATCGTAAAGGACAGCTAACGTATTCTTTACGTTGTAAGTTTTTTAGCTACGTAACTTGCTTTAGAAATTATCTCCCGACTTTCAGTGAGAGTGACTATCTAACTAACCCAACGTAACTTTGGCCAATCTGTTCTTCTCTTACCTCTAATACTAAGAAAAAACGCATAGCGACGTAAATCAATTATAAGTGTATAACTCCCCATTAAAGCCTAGATAATTCAATTTGGGGATGACATATGAATATCAAGAATTAGCGAAGTTCCAAGAGTCTAAATGAAAGTTTAAAGACCAAAAATTTGTTTAAAGATCATGCTGATCAACACTTTCGTAAGAGTGTGTCATTTTGATAAAATTCGTGAGTTAGCGTATAATTTTCCATTTTTAAGCACTAAAAAGTGAAAACCTAAGTTCCTTTTTATCATACATGTTAAAACAAAACCACAAATTATACATTTTGCTAATAAGATTTCTTCATTAATTGCATCGTACATCTCTAACATTACATTAAACGACATCTAGCAATAGGTTCAACTACATAACAAACTTAAACGACATCTAATGAGTTTCAGCTAAAAAGCAAAACTTATTCATTACAAGTAGCTTTCAATCGGGAATTCATCAATGAATACTTCACGCATCACAAACCATTTTACAACAAAACGAGCAAAACAGTAATGAAAGCCATGTTTGAACGGCTGGCCAGAGCTTATTCCCTGTATCCGGATTGTGTCTTCGCATTGAAAAATCTATCGCCTATCATTCCATAGGATTTCCCTGAAAACCTTATTTATATTTTCCGATACTTTGTTACAAATGATTACGCATGACATGCCAAAAAGTAATAATGGTTTCATACCTTGACAGAAGCGCCGATCAAACCAAAAAGTTGTTTGTATCGTGCCATGCCAAAACAGTGCCTTGAAACCGGGGGCGACAGAAATTTTTTGAAAAATAATAATTGGTTATAAATTCATGTAAAACAAAACAAAATACAAATGTTTTGAATTTTTGATATATTTTTTTTTTATTTTCGCGTCGGTTTCAAGTCAAAAGTAGCGCCCTCTATGTAGAATTCTTCACGGGCCAAAGGGCGCGGCTCAGCAAAATTCTGCCGCCAAATTAAAGTCTGTATTGACTTTGTATTTTGATAAGATGAACTATTGACCATTTTATTGTCCCAAATTTTATTAAATGAATAAATGAAAAGTACATGAAAATAAAGAAAACAAACAGTAATAATAGGAAGTTGTAACGAATATAAAGCGGACTATTTTCTTCCTGTGCATACAATATTGCATGAGAGGAGGGCGAGCTCTCAGCTAGCCAACAACTTCGGGCAAGCCTTGGACTTGCTCAGTAGTGCAAAAAGAGTGAGAAAATTCCCCAATTTTCCACCCAAAATAGGTAAGCTAGATTTGATTTTAAATGATGTCACCCTTATCTTATCACCTTAGATTCTGCGGTTGCTATCATTTTTGCAATTCAACCTTTATTTACCTCGGAAAGTGCTTACAAAAGACAGACTTATTATTGTTTTAAAAGGCCTGAAAGTTCTGGCCTATACAGCTAAAGATATGTGAGTAGTGCAATGCGATCGTGCACTTGTACAGAAATGCAGCCATTTTTAGGCCTTGCAGCAAAGCCGAAGGCCAATTGAAGTATTTTCTAAAGGTTGGGATGCTTTTCGTCGAAAAATGGTCAGATGAGTCACCTCAGCCTCAAGTGTTGTCAAGCCCATAAAGCCAAGCTAGGAGTAGCTATAGTACAAGTTACATGGTGTACATTATCTCAGGGCAAACAATCATTCATACATCAGGGACATTTATGCACTTTTTTCGCCAGTCCAAACAATTTTGAAGAGTGCATCATCCCGACTACTCATGAAGCCATAGTCAATTGTTGCAACAACAACGAAGATAGACAATAGTGTGTCAAGTTTTCCTACTCCTCCAAAGTTGTGTACTCTACAAAAGCAAAGTAGAAAAGCCTCAGATTTCAAAGAGAAGATGATGATGCATGCCAAATTCCAGGGTAGAAATTTGATTGCTCATTCCTTTGTGCATTTTCACACATAGATGGGGTTTTATGACTGCTCTGTGTATCTTATAAGCATTACTCAATTTCCTTTAGAGATTTAGGATAAAAGTCCAAAACAGACTCTCGTCATCATGAGACTCTCATAATTTATGATAAACAAGTTTTTAGCTTCGCACATTATTTCAGAATTTGAGCTGTTTCACATGACGGCGAAAAAAAGCCGGTTTAGGTTCGACATTTTCAATGTAGAAATTGTGCTGTAAACAGTAAACTTCATAGTTGTCTGCAGTTGTTCTGGCCCCGGCATTGAATGCTTTCTATTTCCAAAGGCTTGCCAAGATGATAATTGAGTAGTTGAGAAAAGGTAGAAGAAGTTGAAGGAGTGGGCGTCAGTTGATCTCTAATATTTCCAAGCTTTTCTCATGAGCAGCTTGGGTAGTGTACGAGTAGCTGCTGCGTTCAAGCTTGCAAGTCACTTCCCCCCTTGCTTCCCTCAAAACAGGGTATTGCACATAGCAGCACAGGTGCGCAGCTCACCTTAGCGTCTCCTTTTAATATCTTTGCACCTGCCTTTGGACGACAAGAAAAAGATGATAAAACGTTGTACAGCTTTCTTTTTTATTGCATTTGCTACCTTAGATGAGTCTTCTTCATGCGAATTTTGTTATGAGTAATTTGAGGTGTGGGATTTCAGGTTGAATTAGTAACTTGAGTAACCATGAATATGCACTTTATGCATAAGAAGAAATGACCATGAAGTATGCCGAAATATTATTATTCAGGGCGTAATGATTGTAGAGTATGCATGGGATTGCGTTTCTCTTCGCTTCTGTCATTTTTACGACACGACGAAACGAACGAAGGGAGGGCATAACAATTTCCAAGTCAATGAGCTGGATGATAATTTGATGATGCAGCAGTAGTAATAAGAAAAGAAATACCCTGTGTGAACCCCCTTCCTCACTACTACTCGCGCGATTGCTGCTGCTGCTACACACTTGTGCTGTGTCTCTCATGTTGTTTACGAACGAAAATTCGAACTTCACCACGACGTCCGTCCGTCCGCTTCTTCATTTTCTGCAACAATTTTAGGCAACGGCTTGACAATAACAGTGAAAATTTCGTGAGAACTACCGAACAGAAGCGCAGGTATAAAAATGGTCTTCTTTTTGCTTGTTGCTAATCGCATTAAAAGACTTCTGTAAACACCAAAAAGAGTCTCGTCAAATATTGCGTGAGGTGGCGTTTAAGGTTTAGAATTTCCAGTTTTTGAGCAGCACAGCAGCAACAAAAAAGGATTTGAATCCTGACAAATGTGATGTTGACCTCCTTTTTAAATTGCGGTACAACTCATTCAAATATTATACAGCGGAATTTTTTTACTCAGGAAGAAAGAAACCCTACAATATTTCCTAAGGATTATTTCATCATCAGCGGACACAAATACATCAATTTTTCGATGTTTAGCTGCGATATGTCTTTTCACCACACATTTTGCCTGAGGATCATTTAGTTGTATGAAATGTCCCATTCATCAAAATAAACAACAGACATTTTGCGCAAAATACCCACAGGACACTGCTTTTGTATATATTGCAGCAAAAAGAGTCTAGAGGTTAAACTACACGTTAGAACATACGTGAGTATGTGACATTTTCCCACAAAATTGGCAACAGACTCTACCAGAGCAGAGCTCAACACTACTGCCACTGCCTCCTTTATTGAGGCTCCCTTTTGTAATGCGGGGTAACTGACAGATAACCCCTGATGTTGTCGACTACAAATGAGCCTTTTGCGTGAGCCTTCAATCCCCGATTGCCAGAGAGCTGTATTTTGAGTGCATGATAATGGCCCATTGTTAACTTCGTTCATTGATGTATTCCGCAGTGCTTCTTCCTAAGCTATTTGCTTGATAATGATATGCCAAAAGTAAAAGGTTTCTCACCTAGCCTGTATTTTTAATCTACCAAGAGTATTAACCTCACGCTGGGATTAATTTTGTTAAAAGACTCCTTACTTACACTACTACCAGCACTGCAGACATCCAATGAGAAAGCCTTGCTAGATCCCTAGAAGGCTAAGATACTTCAACGAATTGCTTTAGCTTTGCATTTTCATCTCTGTTCTCTGCACAAACTTATCCAGCAGTTTTGAACATGAACATTTGATGGATGGAAATGCATCATCATCCGCAAATTCTAGACTTTTATTTGGCAGGAAAGAAAATCACAATGTCTTGGAATTGATCGAATAAAACTCAGTTTAAAAGGGAAAAAGATTGAATGTTTTGCAACGTCCGATGAGAAAACGTTAAAGTAGTATAATGCAGCAGCTTTCATTTTATATCTTTAGAAAGTAGGGTACTAGAGTCCTTTCTATCGATCCCTTCTGGCTCCCTCCAGTTTGAGAAAGGCTCACAGTGGCAACGAAGCCATGCACTGCACTGTAGCTAAACTAGTAACAGTAGGCAGTGGCCTTTAACAATGACAGGGAACGTCGACTTCGTTGTTTTGGGTGGAGCCAAGGACAGACAACAAGTTCAGACATTTTTACTTATTACAACGTAAACAGTAGTATGATTGACAACTTATTTACTAAAAGGTAAAATTGAAGTACTTGAACAACTTTATCTTTACGGTTAAGGCTCCACTGCGCTTCGTGAGTCGTGACATGAGAACATCATCGTGAAATCTTGACGATGAAGCAGTGCTGAGTCTGCAAAAATCCTTGAATAATTTTTGAGAAGATGATAAGATATGGCAGTGACATTGCCATTTTTCTGATGTTTTAACTACTTTTTCGAGATATATCAATGCATTTTATTTCTTTTTTCCCCTGTAGGCAGCTGGAATTCATCACATTTTGCGCAACTAAGAAGTAAAACCTGCAACAGCTAAGAGGCTGTTGTTGGGTGAACAACCAACGGCTGAACCATGACCACTGACATCAGCGTTGGGGTCCGTTGGGATCCTATACATAACCAAGAGGTCATCGAGGACTACGAATTCGATTATGATGGCGGAAATTCATCTTCCAGACTTTTTGAACGGTCGCGTATCAAGGCCTTAGCGGGTGAGTCAATTTTTCGCATACATTGGGCGGTGATGATTGAAGCCAGAATATTTTCACATGATTATTGACTGTACTTGAAAAGCGGATTTCTTTTAGTCTATTTCATGCTCAGAAGGATCATGATCTATTTTCTTTTTTTATCAATTTGATTTTCACGGCATTGGGAATCCTAATTACTAAAGTTGCGTTCTAACGCGAGTTCAGATAAGATAAGGACTAGTGTTCTCGGTGTCATGCAGTAGCATCAAACATGGAGGTTTTGAAAAAACAGTCCAAGTCAAGATCAAGGGTGAAAACATTCTACGACAAGTTTTCTCGCGAGAGTTCGACTTCGAATTCTTCGTCAGATGAAAGTGAAGGAGTGTTTAAATTCAACGTTAAAGCGCCCGTATTGAAAACGGATAGTGATACATATTCCAATTGGAGTAGTTCTTACCAGCCTCCAATATCTCCTGGCTTGACTAAGAATCAAGATGTCAAAGATCAAGCTTACGCAAAATTGTATACCAGGCGGATTGATGACTTAAAAAGTGAATCCGGATTACTTTGCTAATGATGAAATGTGTTCTAATTTTGATTTTCTTTATTTCAGTTGAGCGCGAACATGTTCAGAAAAAGACGTTTACCAAATGGATCAATTCTCATTTGATTCATGTCCACTGTCGTGTGGCAGACCTTTACACTGATCTCCGTGATGGCAAACTTCTCATTAAGCTCCTGGAGATCCTATCCGGAGAACGTTTGCCCAAACCCACAAAAGGCAAAATGCGTATTCACTGCCTGGAAAATGTGGACAAAGCCTTGTCCTTCCTCTACGATCAACGCGTTCAACTGGAAAATCTCGGAGCGCATGACATCGTCGATGGTCATCCTCGTCTCACTTTGGGTTTGATTTGGACCATTATTCTCCGCTTCCAAATCCAGGATGTGTTCGCTGACGAAACCGACGATCCGGAGAAACGCAAGAGTAAATCCGCCAAGGACGCTTTGTTGCTATGGTGTCAAATGAAGACCGCAGGCTACAACAACGTCAACGTGCGCAACTTTACAACCTCTTGGCGAGACGGTCTGGCCTTTAATGCTATCATCCACAAGCACCGAGCGGATTTGATCCAATATGAACGATTGAACAAATCCAACGCCATGCACAACTTGAACAATGCCTTTGAAGTAGCCGAACGGGAATTCGGCCTGACAAAACTTCTGGACGTTGAGGATGTCAACGTCGAGATTCCAGATGAGAAATCCATCATTACCTATGTTGTCACCTACTATCACTACTTCAGCAAAATGAAGCAAGTCACAGTGCAAGGCCAAAGAATCGCCAAAGTCGTTAGCATTGCCATGGAATGCGACAACATGATTGATGAATACGAAAGTTTCACTTCGGATTTGTTGAAGTGGATCAAAGCCAAAATGGAAGAATTGGGATCTCGCGAATTCGCTAATTCTCTAAGAGGCGTCCAAGATCAGCTTAGCGAATTCAATTCTTACCGCAATTTTGAGAAACCTCCAAAGTTCATGGAAAAGGGCAATTTAGAAGTACTTCTCTTTACTTTACAATCGAAAATGCGAGCTAACAACAAAACGCCATACTTTCCCAAAGAAGGCAAGACCATTTCCGACATTAACAAGAAATGGGAAGAACTGGAAAAGTCCGAACATGAGCGTGAGTTGGCACTCCGTGAAGAGCTCATTAGGCAAGAAAAATTGGATCAATTGGCTGCGAGGTTCAATCGTAAAGCTGGCATGAGAGAAACTTGGTTAAGTGAAAATCAGAGATTGGTCTCCCAAGATAATTTCGGTTTTGATTTAGCCGCTGTTGAAGCTGCAGCTAAAAAGCACGAAGCTATCGAAACGGACATCTTTGCTTATGAGGAACGTGTTCAAGCCGTCATTTCCGTGGCTTCCGAATTGGAAACTGAAAAATACCATGACATTGATAAAATCAATGGACGACGAGACAACGTTTTACGACTTTGGAATTTCCTTTTGGAACTTCTCAAGGGTCGCAGATCCAGGCTGGAATTGTCCTTGCAATTGCAACACAACTTCCAAGAAATGGTCTACATTTTGGACTCCATGGAAGAATTGAAGATGCGATTGCTCTCCGACGACTACGGAAAACATCTCCTTGGGGTTGAGGATCTACTGCAAAAACACAGCCTTGTTGAGGCTGACATCAATGTCCTGGGTGAACGCGTCAAACAAGTGGTGCAAAACAGCCAAAGATTTTTGGAAGAAGAGGCCGAGGATGGTTACAGACCATGTGATCCTTCAATCATCGTTGAACGGGTCACCGGCTTGGAAAATGCCTATGGAGAATTGGTGGCTTTGGCAGTTGAACGACGATCCAGACTTGAAGAATCGCGTCAACTATGGCAATTCTATTGGGATATGGCCGAAGAAGAGAACTGGATCAAGGAGATGGGACATGTCCTTAGTCAAGCTGACATTGGACACGATCTCACAACCATTCATTTGCTTCTTTCCAAACACAAGTCTTTGGAGACGGAAATTCGTGCGCATGAAAACAGTTTGCGATCTTCAATGGCTGTTGGTCAAGCATTGATCGATCAAGGACACTTTGGATCCGATAAGGTTCAGGAGCGTCTCGATGAAGTCAACAACAAGTGGGATACCCTAATTGGTAAGTATATTCTAGTCAATTATATGGCTTTGTTCTGCGAACGTAGTAATGATTGTCTTCATCTTTTCAGAAATGATGGATGCTCGTAAGAGACGGTTGACAGAGGCCGTGGATTTCCATCAATTCTTGACCGACGCAGACGATGTCGACACCTGGATGTTGGACATCCTGAGGCTGGTCTCATCCGACGACACGGGCAAAGATGAAGCCAATGTCCAAACACTGTTGAAAAAACATAAGGAGATCACGGACGAGCTCAAGAACTACGAGTCCACCATCAAAGCTTTGCATGACCAAGCTGATGCTTTGGGCGAAGAGGATCGCGAGGGCCGCACAGTCACCGAAAGGTTGAATTCCATTGACAAACGTTACCAAGAATTGCAAGAGTTGGCCAAAGTCCGTAAGCAGAGACTTTTGGATGCTCTCAGCTTGTACAAACTGTTCACCGAATCTGACGGCGTTGAGCAATGGATCAACGAGAAAGAAAAGATGTTGGTGACCATGGTGCCTGGCAAAGACATCGAAGATTGCGAGATTATGAAGCATCGCTTCGATGGATTTGACCGCGAGATGAATGCCAACGCTTCCCGCGTTGCAGTTGTCAATCAACTTGCTAGACAACTCCTCCATGTTGAGCATCCCAACAGCCAAGAGATCGTTGCCAGACAAGAGCAACTCAATCACCGATGGGGAGATCTTCGCGAAAGATCCGAAGCCAAACGTGAAGAATTGCAATCTGCTCATGGAGTACAAACGTTCCATATTGAGTGTCGTGAGACCGTCACTTGGATCGAGGACAAGATGAGAGTCTTGGAACAGACCGATGAGCTCAAGATGGACTTGACCGGTATCATGACTCTGCAACGTAAGCTGACCGGCATGGAACGCGATTTGGCTGCTATTCAAGCCAAGTTGCAATCTTTGGAATCCGAGGCTGGTAAAATCGAAAATACGCATCCCGAAGAGGCTGAGGTTGTCATTGAACGAAACACCAAATTACGTCAATCTTGGGAGCAACTCACTGCCATGCTTAAAGTCCGTGATGCTAAGCTCGAAGAGGCTGGCGATCTTCACCGATTCCTCAAGGATTTGGATCACTTCCAGGTAAAAACTAATAAACCATTTTCAGTCTTATAATTTGTTTTTTATTTATTTTTCAAACGTTTTTAGATATGTAATGCAATAATGTAAGTCATTAAAAATGACCTTATTCTGCCTTTGACAGCTTGTACTACTTGCTTTTTATACTTACTAGTAACGTAAAATCCTTACTTGCGTTTTCCCTGAACGTGCCTAATTAACAACGCTTTATAACTTTAGGCCTGGCTTACGAAGACAGAATCTGGAATTGCTAACGAAGACACTCCATCAAGCTTGGCTGAAGCTGAAAAATTATTGAGTCAACATCAACAGATCCGCGAGGAAATCGATTCTTATACCAACGATTATAGCTCCATGATGGACTACGGTGAGAAGGTGACTGCGGATCCCTCGACGTTCGACGACCCACAATACATGTTCCTCCGTGAGAGGCTCAATGCCTTGAAGGGAGGTTGGGAAGAGGTTCACCAAATGTGGGAAAATCGCCAACAATTGCTGAGTCAAAGCCTTAACTTGCAAATGTTCAACCGGGATGCAAAACAAGCCGAAGTTTTACTTTCTCAACAGGTTCGTGTTACTGTTTATTGGTTTTTAGTTTTAGAATTGTTATTGGTTACATATTGACCTTTTTCAGGAACACTTACTTTCGAAAGATGAGACGCCACAGAATCTTGAGCAGGCAGAGAGCTTAATTAAAAAGCATGAGGCTCTATTGACCACAATGGAGGCCAACGATGACAAAGTTAATGGTGTCCTCAGCTTTGCCGAACGACTCGTTTGCGAGCAACATTTTGCCTCGGAAAAGATTGCCAAAAAGGCTGAAGATATCCAGGATAGACGCAATTCAAACCACGAAATGGCCTTAGCCCAATTGGAAAAATTACGCGATCAATTGCTTTTGCATCAATTCTTGCAAGATTGCGAAGAGTTGCATGATTGGATCCAAGAAAAGAATGTTTTGGTTCAAGAAGACACTTATCGTTCAGCTAAAACCATCCATAGCAAGTGGACTCGTCACCAAGCCTTCCAATCTGAGATTGCTTCAAACAAAGAGCGACTTGAACAGGTGCAAAAATCTGGAGAAGAATTGTTGCAGTCTAAGCCTGAAATGGCGGAGACTATTCAACCCAAAATCAACGAATTGGGTGACGAATTTGAGGCATTACAAGAAAACACCAAAGACAAAGGCGAGAAATTGTTCGATGCCAAACGAGCTGATTTGTATGAGCAATCATGCGATGATATTGACGATTGGGTTCAAAACATCAATCACGAAATGGAGACGACACCAGTGGGCAACGATCTGACCTCCGTCAATATTTTGATCCAAAAGCAGCAAATGATTGAGACTCAAATGCGAATCAAATCGGAACAAGTTCAAGAACTTGAGTCACAAGCCGAACATTTGGAACGCATGTCACCCGAGAAAACGGAAGAAATTGAAGAGAAAAAGAAGCAAGTGGAGACTAAATTCCAGACTATCCTGGCTCCATTGGAAGCTCGCAAGAAGGAATTGGAGATCAAGAAAGAGGTATTCCAATTCTTGCGTGACGTCGAAGATGAGAATATCTGGATGGAAGAAAAGATGAACATTGTCACCTCAGAAGAGTTTGGCAGCAGTCTCCAGGATGTCAACATGCTGATCAAGAAGAACAAAACTCTCAAGGGTGAGATTGACAACCACGAGCCTCGTATTTGTTCCGTGTATAAAAATGGTCAAAAATTGATTGACGAAGCTCACCCTGAAAGCCAAGATTTCGGGCGTCAAATTGAAGATCTGAAAGAGAAATTGGTGCAGTTGAAAGAAAACTTGGAAGCTCGCAATGCCAAATTGCTCATGTCTGAAAAAGTCCAACAGTTCTTTTTCGATGCCAACGAAGCCGAAGCCTGGATGAGTGAACAAGAGTTGTACATGATGGTTGAAGATCGTGGCAAAGATGAATTCTCGGCCCAAAACCTGATGAAAAAACACAAAGCTTTAGAAACGGCTGTGGCGGATTACAGCAACGATGTGCGTCAATTAGGCGAGGTTGCAAGTCAACTCACAGCCCAAGCCCATCCCCAGTCCGACTCCATTAGAACACGACTTTCCCAAGTGGAAAAGTTATACGCAGGTCTCAAAGAGTTGGCTCAGGAAAGGCGAGCTAAGCTAGATGACGCTCTCAAATTGTTCATGTTGAACCGTGAGGTTGACGATCTGGAGCAATGGATCGCTGAACGTGAGGTCGTGGCTGGGTCGCATGAGTTGGGCCAGGATTACGATCATGTCACTTTACTATGGGAGAGGTTCCGTGAGTTTGCTAAGGACACCCAGTCGATCGGCCATGAACGTGTTGACCGGGTCAACGTGATCGCCGATGACTTGATATCCTCTGGTCACACTGATGCTGCCACCATTGCCCAATGGAAGGATGCTTTAAATGATGCATGGGCGGATCTTGGCGAACTTATTGATACTAGAACGCAAATGCTTGAAGCGTCTAAAGAGCTTCACAAATACTTCCACGATTGTAAGGATGTTCTTGGACGTATTTTGGAAAAAGAAAATTCCATGTCAGAAGAATTGGGACGTGATTCTGGTTCAGTCTCCGCATTGCTCCGCAAACACCAAAACTTTTTGCAAGATTTGCAAGGGCTACATGCCCAAGTTCAAGCGATTCAAGCCGAATCGGCTAAATTGCAAGCTGCCTATGCTGGAGACAAAGCCATGGAAATCACAAATCGGGAACGAGAAGTGGTACGAGCGTGGAATGAATTGCAAGGCATTGGCGAATCACGCAAATCTAAACTCAACGACACATCTGATCTTTTTAAATTCTTTGCTATGGTAAGTTCACTAGATTCCTCATTTTGCCTAACTAATGTACGTTGCGTTGGCTTATTTTTGAGCCAACTTACCTAATTTACTTAGAACTTACCTAACTATGACTTTTTCAGGTGCGCAACCTAATTTTATGGATGGACGACTTGATGAGACAAATGAAGACCTCAGAAAAACCTCGCGATGTCTCTGGCGTCGAGCTGCTAATGAACAATCACCAAGGCCACAAGGCTGAGATTGAAGCCAGACAAGACAATTTCGAGGACTGCAAAGGCTTAGGCAAAGAGTTGCTTTCACGCAACCATTATGCTTCCAATGAAATCAAGGAGAAGCTGAACGAATTGATCAACATGAGTAACGATATGCATCACAGATGGGAAGAACGATGGGAACACTTACAATTGATCTTAGAGGTGTACCAATTCGCTCGTGATGCGGCTGTCGCCGAAGCCTGGCTTATGGCTCAGGATCCATACCTGAAGTCAGAAGAGTTGGGAGTAAGTCAACATTTTCCTCTTCTATGATGAAATTTTGAACTTTTTTTATGAGATTATTATATAAATTGCAGCAAACCATCGATGAAGTAGAAAACCTTATCAAAAAACACGAGGCCTTCGAAAAGGCCGCTGCAGCTCAAGAAGAACGATTTGCAGCTTTAGAACGACTCACAACAGTAAGTAGAATTTAATTGGATGATATTTGATACTTTTACCAAAAGCACTACTATACTACTAGCATTACTTTTTATTGATGATGTGATGATATTACTGCACAATTAAAACTAAAACATGATCACAACAGCTTGAGTTGGTGGAGGCCGCCAAGAAGGGCGAGCTGACTGGCGCGCAAAGAGAACTCTTGGCCACGGGTCAGACCTACTCGCCTTCTACTCACAGAAGGGTAAAAAAGCATCAAGATGATCGAAAACCATCTACCCATATTCATATTATTGCATGCATGCTCTTTTTTTTTTCTTTTCAATTACTTGCTCTTTTTTTTTAAATCACGCTCAGATTATTGAGTGTTGGTTAATTATTGTCTTCATTGGAGTTGACCTTGTTTTTCTTGTCTATAGTCACGACTGACCACTTAGAACAGACATGTTGGTCTTAGATAGAAATTCGAGATTCGCTTAGCAACACTTATATATTCTGTATATTGTGGCGAATCATTTACAGTTTCTTCCGGCTTTCTAATTTCTGGGGCTAGAATAGTACGTTGCGTTGCGTTGTAAACATAAGTCTTTTTTCATATCGTCTGTCAAAAGACTGGTTTTAAACTATTTTTATCAGATTAATGTACGTTGGCATGTTTTTGAGCAATAGAAGCAACAACCAAAAAAAAAAAGAAAATTTTGAAAGGCGTTTATAATCTGCTTTTTTAGTCCAATCGCTTTCTAAATTAAAAAGTTTAGATCATATCAGCAGAAGCTTCTTATTACGTAAAGCTCATTTTGAATTCCATTGATCAATTTTTTGAACTAATCGTTTGAGGCTATTTTTTAACGTACCAAAAATCCATCTTTTCAGTTTGAGTTGAAAGAACTTCGACGTCGTCAAGAAGAAGATGAACAAAGACGGCGCGACGAAATCTCGAGACATTCAGCTGGAGCGGATAAAACGGATGGTGAAAAATCCGAGGCCGGATCGATAAGATCAGGAGGTAAAGTAGACAATTTTGCAGACATTTCGTAGATTTACACGCCGTGGTCTCTTTCATGCAATGGGCTATTATTAATATGCGTAATCTTGTGTAAGCTATTGTGTCAATATTCTCAACTAACTTTTCTCTCTTCTACTCTTTTTCCTTACTCACAATTTTCTAAAGGCCGCAGCGGCAGCGAACCGGCCTCAGCAGCCGCGGCAGTGCCTTTAGAACGGAAATCTTCACAGCCTCAGAAAAAACCTGAGACAGTAGCACCTGCTACACCTGCAACCACAGGTGGAGCAGCTGCTGCTGCTGTCTCGCCCAGTCCCGTGACCTCACCTGAGGCCGGTACAGATTCTGAGGCTGCTAAAGGTAACAATTCCTCCGTTACTTTCTCAATTCTTTTGGATGTGTGTTTGCTTTCTAAATTAATGCTTCTTTTTTTTTACATTGCATGCTTTTATATTACTTCACCTCGGCTTGATTTTTTTAAAGCTTCATCTTCGAAATCCATGCATGCTCGCTTTCCTTCTGTTGAACAACGGAGACTGCCTCAAGCACCCCCTCCTCCCGAAATAGAGCTTGATTTTGTGCACCAGTTGCAAAATCCACGAAAAGTTCATCATCAAAGGCACTCGTCTTCACATGGAAGTCGACCACCTTCTATTCAAGAGTCCATCGGTGGTGGAGGACCTAGGACACCTAAATCACCTTCTTCACCATCCTTTTTGGGATTTGGTTGGTTTTCCCTTTAAAAAAAAATCTCAATTTTCAACTTGAATGCGTCAATGCGATAGACTTGGAATTGACGTCTTTCAAAAAGACGTCATTTTCTCCTTAGATTCTGCAAAGAATCTAGTTTCATTTTTTTAATTTTAGCATGAGTTTGATTGTGTTTTCTTTTTCTTCTTATTCAGTGTCTGGTCGTCGGGGTAGTACTTCTAGCGAGAAAAAGCGCTCTAAATCACGAGCCCGCTCTAAGTCACCCTTCCGATCCTTCCGTTGGCCAAAGTCCAAATCAAGGCCAAGCCAGCCTCAAGCTGGTTCTTATAGTGACGATGAGGGAGACGTTACTGAGTCTACTTTGAGTAAGTCACCTTAGCAGCAACGGGTTATTGGTGATTGTTTGGTCTTGGATTATTGGTTGAAATCTACCATGTTGGCCTTATGGCCTTCATGGGGATTAGGGTAGTAAAGATGTTAGTCCTGTTGATGTCACAAAGTATCAAATATTAGAAGATCATGCACGATATTTTCCTCCAATTTATAAGTAGAATATTTGATACTTTAGGGTGTTCAGGGTCTCAGGTGGTGATATGTCTATGTAAAAAAAAATGTTTTGGTGACATTTCTATTTTACGATTTGTTGCTTTTTGGTATTAATTTTTGCAATTTGATTTGATTTTCAGAACGTGATGGAGATGAGATTGAAGGAATGTTGGTCAGAAAACATGAATGGGAAAGTACAACGAAGAAAGCTTCTAATAGGTAAATTCCTCGAAGCCTTCTAGAGGCCCTAAGAATGTATTATAGTAAGGCTGTTTCTTCCTCCAGGTCTTGGGACAAAGTTTGTGTGGTGCTGAAGGGCACAAAGATGCTCTTCTACAAAGATCAAAAGTCATACAGATCTTCACCTGATAGCTTGTACAGAGGCGAACCACCCATGGAACTACTTGGAGGCCAGGCTGAAGTGGCATCTGATTACACAAAGAAAAAATATGTTTTCAGGCTAAAGTAAGTGTTTTATAAGTTTTTTCCTTATAAAAAAGGCCATGCGCTTGTCTCATGTCATGGCAGCGTGATGATGATTTGGCGATTGATTGGGTTCCTATTATATTTTATAGAGTAACGAATGGAGGAGAGTGCTTATTCCAAGCTTCCGATGATGAAGAAATGAGCCAATGGGTCGGCGCTATTAATCAAGTAGCTGAGGCCGGTGCCTCGGGATCGGGCTCAGGTCGGGCCCAAACACTGCCAGCTGGACAAAGAAGTGGGGACGAGCCTAAAAAGCGATCCTTCTTTACCCTCAAGAAGAAATAAGTTTCTTATCTTGATCATCCTCTTCACAAGCAACTTTATGCGCTCGCGCACGCGCACCAACCAAAATCATATATTTCAAAAAAATCTTTCTCTTTCTCCTCCTAAGAAAAAAGATATGTGTGGGTGTGAAAAGCATTTTGTTTTCATTTTTCAGCACCATTATGCTTTATTGTAGTCACTAAGAGCTTTTTTGTTCTGCAGCCCTAAACACTAAGTAGCGAGACAGTTTTCAAAAGTTTTCCAAAAAAATACCCTCCAAAACATGATGCAGATGTGAAAGTATGTTACATAGTATGATTGATAATACACCGCTACTATGAAGAAAGGAAAATAAAGAACAATAATACATAATACCAAAAAAGACGGCACATATACGTTACCTAACCTACTTATGTCGATAGCCATTAGCGAAGTTTCCAAAGCTTACAAAATGATCACGTGCCCTCATGAGCCATGTGGATCTTGGTTCAAGGCATTAGCATAATGGGGTATTATTCCCTCGGCGACAAAAGTAAAGAAATTATTTTCTTAGCAGAGTAACTAGGTAATTAAAAAGAACAAAGCTTTTACGGTTGAAAGCTCTCTATCGTCAGTCATCACCCACCGAAGCATGGAACGCACGAGAGATAAAAGTCACAGTAACAATATTGTGACATTTCAAAATATATATTTTTCGATAAACCAATTCAATATTGGATTGCTACGATAGGAATACGATTACTATGCATCAACACCTAAAATATCATATTAATGAGGCCATGATATCGATACCGATGCTCTTTATAAGAACCAGAGGAATTGATCTTTAGAGTAGGAGTCTCCGTCAAGATGTGGACCCAATCGGATAAATCCGCAGGTGCTGGAAAGCAAAAGGATCGTTTGCAAACCTCAGATCTGTTTCGCAAGTTTTGCGAAACCTCAACCATTCATGGAACATTCTTTTGGTCTGAAAGCTCCAGTCTCCTTGGAAAATTGTTTTGGGTAGTGGTGGTAATTGTTGGACTTGTTGGATCGGTTTGGATTATTGATAACCAATTCAAGGCAAGATTTTTTTTTTCCCCCTTTTACATCATTACTATATCCATTTCTGATATGTAGTTTCGAACTTTTTCCTTCGTCTACTAAAATACTTAGCCACCGAAAAGCAGCCTAGATACCACTTTTAGTTAGTTGCTATGCTATTGTCTTGACCCTTTCTTTTGCTTCTACAGCGTTTTTCAAAAAGCCCTGGAAACTTTTATTGCAATATTACATGATATATTAGATTACGTCTCTTCAACTGCTGAGGTAGCGTTTGGACCGTTTGGACGGAATTGGACCTGGTGTAATTTTTTGAGCGATGCAAGAGTCTTTTGACTCTTTCTTTTGCTTCGACAACGTTTTTCAAAAGCCCTAGAAACTTTTATGGGAATTGTATTATGTACGTCTTCAACTAAACTGAAACCTGCTGAGCTTGGCTTTTAGAACTTGCGCAATGCCAACCTTCAAAGTCACATATGTAATCCTTGAAAAAAAAGGAGCCTTAAAAGGCTTACATAACAAAAAACACTCTTTAATCAGACTTGTGACGCACGGTTACTCGATCATACAGGTCCGGTGATCTTTAGGGAATTACGTACCGACTACCGGTGCGTGCCCTCTTTTAATCTAAAGCATTGATAGTTGATACCACAGGCTATATACTCTACATAGAAATCTAAATAACATCATTTGAAACTCTTTTTCAGGCTTTGACATTCATCTGAGCTCAACAGTTCCTCCATTAGAACATGGTAGTCAGGAAGAAGTCATACTCAATTGCGACTACGATTTGCGAGAAGATGAGAGAGGTCAACTGGATATCAAGTGGTACTTCAATGACGAAGTCGTGCCTTTTCTTCAATGGGTTCCAGGTGGAGGACGGAGGCCACAATTAATTGAGCCAACTTTATTTCAAGGCCACATAGACTTGGATTTCAAAGTGGATGAAGATGAGGACAAAGCTTACAGAAGTATTCGGATCTTGGACCCCACCTTGGCCATGTCAGGAAACTACAGATGCAAAGTTTCGACCTTTGATGACGAAGCCTTTGTTGAGCATCAGTTGATGCTTTTTGGTAAGTTTTTCATTTGGTTATTCATTGAAGAAGTGGTGGACATTGATTGGCAGCTTTCCAATTTAGTTCCGCCAAAGGACGTGAGATTGGCACATCATTTGGATACCGTAGGGAACGTCCTTAACATCACCTGTGAAATTGAGGAAGTCTTTCCTCAACCCATCGTCAAACTTTTATGGAACGAGAGGTACTTACTGCATACTTAAAAAAACGTTTGAAAATCGCAGAAAAAGTCTTATTCAACATTGCGAGCGAAGCGAGCTACGTTTACATTTTGAGTGGACAAAAGTTAATTAAAAATGCCAAAAATGGTCCATTTTGGCGAGTTTTTGAAAACCTTAAGCTTGCGGTCAAACAGCGTTACCAGACAGGTCAATTAT
>LT727900.1:798290-884808 GCA_900157175.1 Oithona nana | reverse complement strand
TGATCTCGTTGATCAAAATGATCTCGTTGATCAAAATGATCTCGTTGATCAAAATGATCTCGTTGATCAAAATGATCTCGTTGATCAAAATGATCTCGTTGATGAAAAATATTCAAGATGAACAAATATCAGTAGTGAAAAATATCTTTCCATTAGAAAAAGAACAAATTTTGGAAAAAGTAAACGAAAAAAAAAGGTTAAAACTAGAAGCGCGGCTGAGCTCGCGCTTAAAAACGCGAAAACGAGGAAGGAATTCGGTATAGATTGAAAGAAAACATTTTGTTGCTTTTAATTTTCTTCATAAGATTGAACCATTATTCACTGACCTCTGAGAGTGTAAATGATGACATTTACTGAAGAATTGATGGCCAACATGAGATGGGAAACGTCAATGATGATATCGATAGTAGAGTTATTTTTACAATGCCCTTCCGCGTTGTGTCCAGAAGATCCAATCCGACAGAAGAGTACCTCGTAGATGTCGGGAAAGATTTTGACAGACTGACAAACAATGAATAAGAGGGATATCAAGATCAAGACAATCCCCAGATTGGCTTCACGCCGCTGTTTGGCTGTCATTTCAGACTCGTAATGAGACTGCGCTGCTTCGGGATTCAAAGCTGCAATGGCCTCACTGCGATCGATTTCTTTATTTTTTTCTCGATTCTTGGATATCTCTACTGAGGTGTGATCGATCTGTGTGGCAGAACAATAGAATGATAACAAAGAACGAAACAACACGCAGACAAAAAAGAAAGACTCTTACAGTGAATTTACGTCGAAATTTGTTGGACTTGTAGATCTTTTGAATGATTCGTATGTTCAGAATCAAAATGGTCATGTAGGGTCCCAACTCAACCACCAAAAATTTGGACCAGAATATATAGTAGACGGTGTAAACCTTATTGGTTCGAAGGGTGGTTTCCACAAGTCCATTCTGTTGGCGATTGATTTTTATGAGATAAATTAGGTGTGATATTGAGCAAGAATTGTCCTTACCTCTGACCATTGAAACTCAAAGAATTTAGGAATGTTGTAGAGGACGGAGAGTATCATGGGGATGATGAGCAACATTCTTTTCCCAGAAAAATGCTTCAAAGGATGGACGATGGCAAAGTAGCGTTCAATGGTGACTGACATTGTAATAAACACCGATCCAACTCGACCAATGTGTCCGAAACCAAAGCAAATTGGAACGACATAATGAAGGAGTTTTTTGTGGTAATACTCCGAGAGCGCAGGAAGCCCAAAGATGGCAATGCCAACGACAAGGTAGACCAGATCAAATGAAGAAAGTCCTGCAAAAATCAGTTTTTTCATCATCTTAGAAAATGTCTCTTTCGTATATAGGAAAAGGATGTCACCAAGATTTTGTTTTCCTCAGGCATAAGTGTTTTCGAGGGCAGACTTTACTCCCCGGGGTCGGCTTTACGCATGAGCGAAGCGAGGGTCCCAAGGGGAGACAGACAGCCCGAGGATACACTTCTGTCTGAGAAGAAAAAAAAAATCCAAGATGACATCCTTTTTATCAAGTAGGATGTAACTTTCTTCCACTTTTGATGCAATTCAATTACTAGACCTTTAGCTAAAGTAAGAAGCTTTTCCTCACATTGTCATGGATAATCAAAAACTGTAAAAGTGTTTAGGTAATATAGCCTAGGTAAAGCTTCTTTATCAAATAAGTTGCGTCATGATAGGTGGCGCGCGCATTAGGTTGGCCGAATTATATCAAAAGTGCGAGAATGGGCTGCAAGATTTTTTGGTGGTATCTATGGGTAACCTAAAGTATCCCAAAAAAGTTGAGCGCGCTCGCACGCACGCCCGGCTTCCGATCGGTCATCAAACTTTTAAATATTACTATACCTACTAAAAACCGATTTTTGAAATCGTCTCAGAATGGGCTGCAAGATTTTTTGTTGATAACTATGGGTATCCTAAGATACCCAAACAAAGTAGAGCGCGCTCGCACCCACGCCTGGCTTCCGATCGATAGATATTTCAAACCGCATCAAATTTAATTAGTAGCAATTGTAGTAAAACTTTGATGACCGATCGGAAGTCGGGCGTGCGTGCGAGCGCATTCAACTTTTTTGTGATACCTTAGGGTACCCATAGGTACCACCAAAAAATCTTTCAGCCATTTCTCGCACTTTTTGATATAATTCGGCCACCCTAGCGCGCATCGCTCTTCAATTCGGCTACTGTACATAAGCTCAAAATGAGGATTTTGAAAAAAGCGGGAAAAAGCTTCAATTTCCGAGAAAACCAAAACTTTATATGTTCTTGTTTATTATAAGCGGTTTCTGTTTATGTCTATGTTACAATCATTTGCTTTTTAACTGTTGATATTTATTATTGGACTAATTTGAGCAAAGATGCGTGAATGTGTCGGAAGACTTGCGAACATGACACAACTTATTTGATTAAGAAGCTTTAAGCCTAGGTATGTATACATACAAATTACAAAATAGTATTTTTTCCAAAGGAAAAACAAAGGAAAAAAAATATATAAGCTGCTTGAGGTGAAGTGGTTTGGTATCAAGTTGAGTTAGAAATTAAGAGAGTGAAGAGCTTACCAATGAGTAGAGATGAGAATGATCCTCGCATCACAGGGCTTGACAAAACAATAATGGCCACAATATTGCCAGCCAAACCGAAAATTGAGACCATGGTCAGCATGATTCCAACAGTGATGAATTCGAACATGGTCGTTTCTTTTTGACCCAAGGTGCTTAATGAAGGATAGGGCAGCAAATGAGACGTATTGAAAGGATACATTTCACCAAAATCTGCTGTGTCAATGTCATTGTAGGATTCAAGGAGTTCGTCAAGAGCTGTAGTGTTGTCCACATCGAAAATAAAGGAGTCGTTGAGGCCCAAAAATGACTCCATGCTGGCATCAGCCATCATGTCAATGATGTCATCCGTAGGTGGCGGAGAATCATCAAACAGCAGGATGGAATCCATGATGCCTATCCTGGATGAAGAATCAACGTATGAACTTGTCACGCTCACAGACACTTTGTCGCTGAGGCCTCTTTCCCCTAATGTTGCTAGGCCTAATTTGTTTCCGCTTTTCTCTTTCTCCCTTTTCGGCGCGCCTCTCACGCTTAGATAGCACCAACCAATTGTTGCTCCCTTTTCTCCAACGCCTAAAAACCTAGCAAAAAGACAGTTCATAAATTATGTGTAAGTAATATGTACCTAGGTATGTAGATGTAGATCGCCTTTCCCTGGTTTCATCCCCGTAAAAGGATTAAGGAAGTAAAGATGAAACGCGGTCTGATAACAAATCCTGCATGATGTGAAAGGTTACAGGCAACGAAACTGTTGATGAGTTGATTTAGACTCCAAGAATAACATCTCCAGGACATCAACTTCCAAGCCTCTTCAAGAACAAAAGCGAGTTTTGTAACACTTTTGGTTCAATTTCAAATTCTGCATATTGTTTCAACTTTCAATTTCCAATTTACCTGGATACTTTTTTCTCAAATCTGGGAATGAAAGGACCTATTTCCAAAGACGCTAGAAATGGCAATGTGAACGTTGGTTTTTGTAATAAGCACATCTGTACGTACATATCAACCCCAGCACTAACCCACCAAACCACCTTGGGGGGGGTTGGCGAGCGAAGCGAGCCGCCCGCCGGAGGCCTCGCATAGACCGCCGTAGGCGGCCGTAAATGCGAGTTCCTGTAAAAGGATTTTTAAGGAAGTAAAGATGAAACGTGGTCTGCATGATGTGAAAGGTTACAGGCAACGAAACTGTTGATGAGTTGATTTAGATTCCAGGAATAACATCTCCACCTCCAGGAGACCTACGTCAATATCAATTTCCAAGCCTTTTCAAGAACAAAAGCGCTTTTGTTCTTGAAGAGGCGTGGAAATTGATATTGACGTATTACATAGGTCTCCTGGAGATGTTATTCCTGGAGTGTTTTGAAACACTTTTGGTTCAATTTCAAATTCTGCATATTGTTTCAACTTTCAATTTCAAATTTACCTGGATACTTTTTTTCTCAAATCTGTGAATGGATTTCCAAAGACGCTAGAACTGGCAAAGTGAACGTTGGTTTTTGTAACAAGCACATCTGTAAGTACGTACGTACATACCACATATCAACCCCATCACTAGCCCACCAAACCACCTCAGCCTAAATAACTTGTGATTAGTCTACCATCCAAAGGGTGATATCTTTAAAAGGGTCATGCTGTACAAGTGTACATCCTGTAGTTCAAACAATTAACAAGCAATGCCTTGAATGTTTTTCGCGCATTTCGTTTGCTTTGTAGATTTAGTCCAGATAATCTATGCAATCTGGTGACTTTCAACTTATTCACTATCCAGACCTCAATAACAATCAATACTTAATTTGATCTCTACTTACAAGTAGAACAGTTAGTTCAAGCGTGCCCCTGCTCTTCGTCTTTTATCACACTTTTGAAACGATGCATGCTTCGCCAGTCGTTTATAATCTATTTTTTATCTCATTTATCATGCTTTCATCCAAAAACCTGTTTTATTCCAAAGCATCAACTTTTCTTGGTGGCAAGTAAAGATGGCTACAAAAACTTTGCTTAACAGCTTAGTTACGTTCTGATTACAAATTGAATCTGAAAAGTGGCTACCAAAGTTTGCTAACAGCTATGTTCTGATTACAAACCGAATCTGAAAAGTGTCCAAGTTGTACAATGTTTCACTTTCTCTTTTATTTCTAAATCATTGCGGCATCATATTAAAATATGGGGGAGGATCAGTAAATCGCTGTGTAGTCGTAGTAATATGCTTTTCTTTTTTGTTTCTTCTTTCGTTTTTTTTTCAAACAGTAGCTCCAAAATGACTGGTTATTCTATGATCAGCAGATGCAAAACACAAAAAATGGATCTTTTTTAAATTGTTCACACTTGAAGTTTCTTGTGCTGTACTGTCGCTGTTTCTGCCTCTTGTTGCCATTCATAATAGGTTGCAATGTCGGGCCTTTCTGGGTTTCTGTGCAGGGCACAAAACAGCACGAATAGCCTCGTCGAATACTTGTTTGAGGCCTCTTTGGGTTAATGCAGAACACTCGAGGTATTTGACCGCGCCAACGTCTTTAGCCATTGATAAGCCCTGAAAACGAATGGAAGCAAAAGGTATTGAATAAGCGGGACTTGGAACGTACATGAAAAAGCAGTAGAATTTCACTGACAAATAGAAAGCAATGAGCAAGCAATAAATATACTCGTTTACCAATTTGCTTGACTTTGCGTTCTTTATTGTCAGATTATTGAAATCAAAACATGATATGGGAGGATTATAGTACAGTCATTGTTCGTTTTTTAATCAAAAATGGGATTGGAATTGTCTGTTTCAAAGTAACATGCATGATCTTTTTTTCCTAGACTGTTTTGGAGGGGACAAAACAGCTCGAATAGCCTCATCAAATATTTGTTTAAGACCCTTTTGGGTTAATGCAGAACATTCAAGGTACTTCGATGCGCCCACATCCTTCGCCAATGATAGGCCCTATTTGAATTGAAAGTTGCATTTTAATTCAGTATGAAAGTATTGGTGAATGACGTATTGGTCGAAACCATAACAACAATCGTTCCGGTCAATTGATAAATAAAATGGATATCTGGTGGTGCATACTATATGAAAGTTAAAAGTTCAACTGTTCTTACCTGTGGATAGGTGATTGGCGCCAACCGTTTCTCTTTCAATTTTTCGATACTTTCTTTGTCCTCTCTAAGATCTACTTTAGTTCCCACTAGAATCAAAGGCACGTTTTGACAATGATGCCGTACCTCCGGGAACCATTTGGCTCGGACATTCTCAAAGGATGCAGGATTCACAAGTGAAAAACAGATCAGGAAGACGTCCTAAAAATCAGAAAACATACGTTAAAATGGATCCGGATACTAATCAAAGTTTTGAAATATCTTACTGTTTGTGGGTATGATAATGGCCTCAGTCTGTCGTAATCTTCCTGTCCTGCTGTGTCCCATAGACCTAAATTGATAGGCCTACCATCTACCATCACATTTGCAGAGTAATTGTCGAACACGGTGGGAATATACTCGCCGGGAAACGCATTGGTCGTGTAGCTGATTAGCAAACATGTTTTACCTGAAAATGATACATAGTAAAAATTTTTTGAGACATGTCTTACATGACTTGGTTAAAAAAATAAAGGTTTTACTTCAGTTGACTCAAACGCCCAAAGTTCTAGTTATTCATCTAACATATTCACTACTATCTATTTAAAGGAGGGTCAAAGTCAATGCTGATGATTCATAGTTCAAGTTTAACTCTTTTTTGATTAAAATGACCTTCGCTTTGAATGTGTGTCTATTTTGACTTACCTACGGCACCATCACCGACTACAACACACTTTATGGCTTGCATTGTGAACAATCAAAAATTAACCGAAGCTGCTGCTGATCTTCTGATACAGGAAATTCGCTTTTTCTTATCACTTTGCGTCCTCTGCTAGGAGTTGTAGACTTTATCTTGGGAGAATTCCTGATAAGACACTAGAAATGTAAACAAAGATTTTGATTGTAGATATGGGGAGCCGTACAATTTTTATTCGTCAAATTACCTGTGTATGTTTACGGCACGGGGAAATGACGGAGCATTTTGACGAGTTTTCAGACGATTTGGGATGTGAAAATTAATGGCTGAAATAAGCAAATATCAAGATCACACGCACAGTTGGAGCCGACTGGTGGGAGAAATCGGATCGGAAAAAAGTACAATTTGATGGAAATTGTCATTTTGGGACATCTTCTTAAATATTTCTGATATATTTTGTATATAAATTGGAATTTTGAAAATTTTGCGACATTCTGGAACTAAATAAACTACATTTTTAAAATAATATTTGCTATCTTGGTTATAGGAATCTTTAAAAAAATGCCTTAAAATTAGTAACATTAGTTTAGAGATAACGCGTCAAGTGCAACAATTTCTTCCTACTAGTGCACTAGATTCTGTACGGCCAACCCACCAATTGACAAGTGGGCTAGTGTTGCGATTGAGCTACTTAAGTCACAGACGCGCGACGCGCCCACCAAATGTCATACTCATACAACTGCTGACTACTGAGAAAAAAGCGAAACATTTTAAAAAAATAACATGCAACCTCATAGTGAAATTTATGGACGTTTCCAAAAAAAGTATTTCAAGTCCCTTTTAGCGGCATTTATAATGAAAACGAAAATATAAATATGTCGAAATGGTAATTTGTCTACTGGTGAATGATGAAAAATGATGAGATATCGTTTTTGAGGCTCATTTTTGTTTTGTAGCCAATCAAGAACGAGAATTCAGAAAAGTGGACAAGTTAACCCCGCCCCAACGAGCGAAGCGAGTGGTTTTAGGGCGAGGGTTAACGAGTCCACTTTTCTGAATTCGAGTTCTTGATTGGCTACAATTCAAAAATGTGCCGAAAAAATGATATCTCATCATTTTGCATCATTTACCAGTAGACATGTTACTTTGTTCAACATAAAACTACATTTTGAACAATATAAAAGTTGAGATCGACCTATTTTCGAACTGTCATTAAAAACACAACAACGTGAAATAAATGGTATTTTTCATCACACTATGAAATAAATGGTATTTTTCATCACACTGTGAAAAAAAATGGTGTTGCGTGACTTAAAACTGTTGAGAAATGTAGCTTTGTGTTGAACAAAACAAGTAATTCTAGCATCTATTTCTATGGTATGACATCACTGCACTTTCCAACTTTGGAGACCTACACAATTATTTCTAAAGTAACTTTCTATAAAGAAGAAAACGTTCGTCAAATCCGTCAAATCTCTTATACACTCAAAATTAACGCCCGGATTCCGAATGTAATGATGCGAATTAATCTCAATTCTCATTTCTCTTTTGATCCCCTTTTTTCGCAATTTTCAACGTTCCATGTACCATGTACTCGGGTACATGCATCTTGAAGTACACCATTTCATGAACCTTTAACGTCGTTCACAAAAGAGTCAAAACACTTGTGATCCCTGGCTTTCAAGGCTTTCAAGCAAAAAAGTCTTTTGTGGTCACAAAGCTTTCAAAGTCTTTGAAAAAACACTCCTCACCATTACCACAGCAGCATGCAAAAATGTTTGTCCCCCTAATGGATGTCGAAGGTCACATCTTTGTGACTATATAAAGTCCTCTTACGTTACATTCCTCACTCTCTATCTTCTGCTAAGATTTGAAAGATGAAGAAAGTCCTTTTTATTCTCTGCCTAGTTGTGGCCTCTACTTATGCCGCTTCCGAAGATGAGGCCACTGATGGCATCTTTGCCAGAGTAGAGAATCTTTTCAAACTCCTCAAATCTGAGGACTTACCAATCGATGACAATCTAGAAAATCGTATGGACTTGAATGCCAGTTTGACTTACATGAGAGCTGATGGATCTGTTGAAGATTGTAATTGTAACGCTGACGGGTCCGAGGACTTGACTTGCGATGCCGACACTGGAAAATGCCACTGCAAGTGTGACGTTGAAGGAGACAAGTGTGACACTTGTACTGCCGGACATCACAGCTTTCCGGATTGCCATGAATGCCAATGTAACGAAGATGGATCTTCAAGCTTCATTTGCGACCTTGCAACCGGACAATGTCAATGTAAATCTGACTTGATCACTGGCTTGAAATGTGACAAGAGTGCTGATGAGTTCTTTGACTTTCCTGATCCCAAACGTAAGTTTTTATTGATAGGTGTACCTACAATATGAAAACAAGATCTATAATGCTATAGCTTGCGAATGTAATGCTGAGGGATCCGAAGCTTTGACTTGTGATGATGGAAGTGGAAAATGTGGATGCAAAGAAAATGTTGTCGGAGACAAATGTTCCCAATGTGAAGCTGAACATTTTGCTTTTCCAACTTGTGATGCTTGCATGTGCAACGCTGAAGGATCCGTTGACAATTCTTGTGATGACAATGGCAAATGTTCCTGCAATGACCATGTTGAAGGAGAGAAGTGCGACAAATGTGTCGATGGATTCGTTGAGTTCCCCGCTTGTGACAAATGCGCTGCCGATTACTATGGATTCCCCGAATGTCAAGGTATTTTGGATGCTTTCTAATATTTGAACTGTCTAATCATGTATTCAAAAATAGCTTGTGAGTGTAATGAGGATGGATCCGAGACCACCCAGTGTGACCAAGATGGAAAATGTACTTGCAAGCCTAACATCACTGGAGACAAGTGCGACCAAAGTGAACCCGGATACTATGATTTCCCCGATCCCAAAGGTATGCTTGAGTAACTATTAGTATATTCAACCAATTTCAATTCAATTTTCAAATTCAGAGTGTGACTGCAATCCTGATGGTTCCGTGGACCAAAATTGTGACGATACCAATGGAAAATGTACCTGCAAAGAACACATTGTTGGCGACAAATGTGATCAATGCGTTGCCGGATTTTTCGGTTTTCCCCAATGCCAAGGTAGTAAAAATCACCCATTAATGTCCGATTTTCATTCTTCACTTGTTTAAAAAATCTTAGAATGTGGATGCAGTGCGGAAGGAGCTTTGGACAGTTCTTGTAACGAAAATGGAATTTGCTCTTGCAAAGAACATGTGAGCGGAGACAAGTGTGACGCTTGCGTGACTGGATTCCTTGGTTTCCCCAGCTGTGATCAATGTAACGAAGAATTTCATGGATATCCCAACTGCGAAGCATGTGAATGCAACACCGAAGGATCCGTAAGCACTGCTTGCACTGATGGCAAATGCCAATGCAAACCCAACGTTACTGGAGACAAGTGTGATGAAGTTGAACCAGGATACTACGATTTCCCAGATCCCAAAGAATGTGAATGCGACACAGAAGGCTCAGTGGACAGAACTTGCGACAACATCAGTGGTAAATGTACTTGCAAAGAATGGGTCGTTGGTGACAAGTGTACCGAATGTGCTGCTGAGCATTATGGATTCCCCAATTGCCAAGCTTGCATGTGCTCCCCTGACGGTTCAGAAAACAACCTTTGCAACACCGACACTGGTCATTGTTACTGCAAAATTGAAACCATTGGTGGAAATAACTGCGAGAAATGCGCAGCCAGACATTTTGGATACCCCGATTGTCACCGTAATAACAATGGAACACAAATAATTAAAACGATTATTCATGCTTGTCTTTTTTTTCAGAATGTATTTGTGATGCCGAAGGATCAGTTGATGATACTTGCGATGATGTCACTGGCAAGTGCCCTTGCAGACCCAACGTTGCCGGTTTGAAATGCGATAAATGCCAAATTGGATTCTTTGGATTCCCCGACTGCGAACGTAAGTTGTAACTCAGCTATAATAGGAAATCCATTTCATCAATGTATTTTGCAGCCTGCAACTGTAGCGATGATGGATCTAGAGATGTGGCTTGCGATGACAACACTGGCAAATGTCCCTGCAAATCCAACATCATTGGAGACAAATGCGAATTCTGTTCCCCCGGATTCTTTGGATTCCCTTCATGCCGACGTATTCAACAATGTTTTGAATTGCCATATTTTCTTTGAATAGAACGTCAATAGTCTTCTATTAAAAGAAAATTGGTCGGATTTTTTCCTTACTAATAACAAAGTTGTTTAGAATGCGAGTGCAATTCCGAAGGATCAAGAAATGACTTCTGTGACCCCACTGGAGTGTGCTTCTGCAAAGACAACATTGCTGGAGATTCTTGTGACAAGTGTGCGACTGGACACTTCAACTTCCCAGCTTGTGAAGCTTGCCAATGTGATGTTCAAGGATCCGTTGACAGCACTTGTAACGCTGAAGGAAAATGTACTTGCAATCATGGATACACTGGAGATAAATGTGACCAATGCGTACCTCATCATTTCATGCATAACAATGTTTGCGAAGGTAAATGTTTCATTGACAAGTTTCTTTCAACAAAGTCTAATTTTGGTTTGCTTAGAATGTGAGTGCTGTGAAGATGGATCAGTTGATGATACCTGCGATGCTGATGGCAAATGTACTTGCAAAGAACACATTGCTGGAGACAAGTGTGATGAAGCTGAACCTGGATACTACGAATTCCCTGATCCCAAACGTAAGATACTTTATACCTTGCATCTAAAAACTATTTTTCTTTAACATTTCTTCGAATTCGTGTAGATGTCGCTTATGCTATATTCCACTTGAAGAACAAAGAAATATCATAGGATCTTTTATAAACTTTATCGGAAAAAAAATGAATTCTAAACATTTTCTTTTTCTTTAAAAATTGTAAGTATTTTTTTTTATATCTTTCTTCATGATTTCAAAATGACACAAAATTTCTCTTTTACAAGCAAAGTGGTTTTTGACTATCAATAGTTTCGTTTCAAATTGGTTTGCAAAATTACATGTATAAATAATTACGTGACAATGATAATTTGCATTGTTAGTAACTACTTATCTAAATTATGGAAAGGGAAGAAGACAAGTTTCTTCCTTAGAAATAATAAACCAGTCATAAGACAAGTTTCTTCATTAGAAATGATAAATTAGTCATGATCGTTGTCTATGCAAGTTAATCAAAATATATCTTTCAATTATACTAGCTTGTGAATGCAACATGGACGGATCTGAAGACAACACTTGCAACGATGAAGGTCAATGCAACTGCAAATGTAACATCAAGGTAATAATAATATTAAATCATTTAAGATAATTCGTGAATTCATCTTTTTAATTTTCATAGGGAGACAAATGTGATGAATGTAACGCCGAATATTATGGCTTCCCTGATTGTCATGGTAAGAGAATCATCACATGTACCATGATCAAAACTTGTTTTCACAGACTAAGCGATGAACAAATGCGAGTAACATTCTACAAAAAAGAGATTTACAATGAATAAATCTTCAGTTTATAAAGCAATTCAAATCAGTCTTTCTTTTTTTACAAACTCAAACCATTGTTTTCAGCTTGTGGTTGTAATGAACATGGATCCTCTGACATTGTCTGTTCCGAAGAAGGAAAATGTACATGCAAAGATAACTATGCTGGTGACAAGTGTGACGAATGCATTGAAGGATTCTTTGGCTTTCCCAACTGCCAAGGCTGCACTTGCAATGATCAAGGATCAGAAAACGCAGTCTGTGACACTTCCGGAAAATGTACTTGCAAAGCTAACATCGAAGGCAACAGTTGTGATCAATGCGTCACTGCCTTCTATGGTTTCCCTAATTGTCAAGGTACACAATTCCGTGTTTACTTTTACCAATCGAATCTTTGAACCCAAATTCCGTTTCCAGCTTGTCAATGTAACGCCGAGGGATCAGAGGCAACCGATTCATGCGATGAGTCCGGAAAATGTTCTTGCAAACCCAACATTGCTGGAGACAAGTGTGACCAATGCGCAGAAGGTTTCAGCATGAATGGATTCCCCAGCTGTTTGAAGGAAGTCAATATCAAATTCCACGTCATTGATGCCTTGTACAACAAGGGAATGGCTGGCATTGAAGTCAAAGCTAAGACTGCTGAGGGCGAAAAGACCAAAGTCACCGATGAAGGTGGTTTTGCACCCATTGGACCTTTTGTTCCTGGTGAAGCAATCACTGTTGACGTAGCTAAGGATGGATACGATGCCGTATCTCAAACTCTTACCGCTGACGAAAATGTCGACTTTGATATGGTTGGATTGAACCCTACCGTAAGTTTTTTAAGTATACTCATCAAGGATTTCAATAGTTTTGATTTGTCTTTCAGAGTTCTGAAATGCGTTTGATTTTGACTTGGGGACCAACTCCCTCGGATTTGGATTCCAGAATCAAATTCTTCGACGCTTCCGGTGATGAAATCTGCAAATTGTACTGGAACAATAAGAAATGTGATGACTATGCTAGCCTTGACGTTGATGTGTCCAATGGCGGAGACAATGGACCTGAAACCATCACCATCAAAAACGTTCCCGAAGGTGTCAAAGTTTTGTACTACATCTACGACTACTCCAACAAGATTGGAAGGGACATGACTTGGAGCCAAGCTGAAGCTAAAGCCACTGTTTGGGGACCCAATGGAGGTGGATCTCATGTTGTGCCTTTGGCCAAGAATGATTTGAATGGAGAAAGATATTACACTGTTGGTTGCTTTGATAGCACTGGCTATGCTAGTTTCCAAAAGGTGGCCAATTCTGCTTCCTCGCCAACTCTTTCTAATTGCCCTTAAACGTCTAAACTAATAAAGCCAATGCCTGATGATGATCACAGTATATATTTTTCGTTCATTCACGATGTTTGAAAAATGTCTCATTCAACATTGCGAGCAAGATTTACTATGGTTATGTAAAGTCCTAAAATCGGCTCAAATTCCATTTCTAAAGCTTCACTTGTTGCGCTGTGAAGCTTTTGCGTCGTTTGGTGTAATTGCCTGAAGCTAAGCCAAGCCAAGCTATCATGTCACGCAAACACACCCTCAGCCTAGCGCATCATCGTTTGTCCGTCCGTCCGTGGGAGCTGCACGGGAGCCGGCGTTGCTATGCTGATTGATGCGCGCCGCACCCAAAAAAAGTTTTCACAGTTTTCGCTTGCCTCTGAGACAAGTGCTTCAGTTCTGGATTGACTACTCAGTCGTTGAAAACCACCCAAAAACTCTTCAAAATGACGATTGACATTCATGGAATGAATTTGTCTGGTCCTTGCCGCATCATCTACATGACGGCCGAGTGTTTGGGTCTGGAATACAACATGATCGAATGCGATCTCTTCAAGGGTGAAAACAAGACCGAGGAGTACCTCAAGTTGAACATCCAGCATAGTATTCCAACATTGGTGGATGGCAAGACCATTTTGAACGAATCTCGAGTGGCGGCAGCTTACTTGGTGAACAAGTACGGCAAGGATGACAAGTTGTACCCCAAGGATCCGGAGACTCGGGCAATGGTTGATCAAATGCTCTATTTCGATATGGGAGTTTTATACAAGTCCTATGGAGAAGTCATGGTAAAGATTGATTTTTATAAGTTCGATCCAATTTCTCATGTAATTTTCCTTCCAGTATCCCCAAATCCAAGGGAAAGGAAAACCAGAGGATGACAAGTACGAGAGGTGCAAGGAAGTCATGGGTTGGCTTGAACACTATCTTGGATCGACTGGATTCGTGGCTGGCACTGAGAATATGACCATCGCTGATATTGCGATTTTAGCCAGCGTCTCTACATTTATGGCCACGGAACATTTTGATTTGGCTGCTTGCGAAAAAGTCAATGCTTGGTGCGAAAAAATCAAGGCTCAAATTCCTAACTATGAAAAAGCTAATGGAGCTGGAGCCACGGCATTTGGAGAATGGTTCAAAAAAGCTGTGCAAAAATGATTGAATGAAATAAAATAATGCGATGATGTGTCAAAAACCGGTTTTTGCCATTTTCGCCATGATGGGCTTGGTCCTCCTCGAAATGGAGTAGTAAAAAACAAATCCAGATTTTTTTGAGAAGCGCTTTGGAGTTTGCATTTCTGACTTCACGCCTCATTGAATACATTTTCCTATTCTCATGCGATTTACTTCGTTCAAAAATATCTGAATTTTAGTTCACTGCATCAGTGGGAAGTGTAATACTAAATGACATGCATGGCATGTTAGTCTTTTAGAGATCATTGATGGAAAAACTGCAGAGACGAAATGGATGGAATGCTTGCTTTGGTGAGGCTGAGGATAAACAGAGTAAACAGCTGTGGAAAACAAATATGATCCGGATTCCGTATCCTCTTCCCACTTTAACTTTCTTTTCCTCTTGCTTTTAACGTGCGTCTTTTATCTGAAAGTAGTAAAAGACTAAAAGTACACTGAGGAGTGTGGACTGGACTTACCAAAGTTTGTAAGGTATACAAAGTTTTGGACTTGCTGATGAGGAAAACAGTTGTGGGCTATTTTCTTTTTACTCATGGTGTTGCCTTTTTTTTCTCTTGCTAAAAATCCATTAAAAGTACGTTGAAACTTAAATGTTTTGTGTGACAGAAAGACATATTTTTTATGTTTTTCCTTGCAGCTTAGTTCGCAAAAAAAAAACCTACAATAGAGTTTTGCCAAACAATATTATCTTTCACACTTTCAAAATTAGTACATATGTATTTGTATTCCAGATCAAAATTGGGCTTACAATTTCCTCCGGTCAGTTTGTAAAAAAAGAAAAATTGAAAAACAATCATATTTTCGTTACTTTATGTGTGTAAGTACAATGCATACATTACATTGAATGTATTTGTATTCCGGATCAAAGTTACGTTATGTAAACTCCTTTTATAAACCGACGGTTTCTTGAAGATATTCTTACAATCCGTACCTCTTCAAAGCTACATCCGATTCATACGATATATGTACGTGAGATACTTAGATTAAGTGCCATACATATAGTCCTATACTCCGTAAGCCGTCTTCATTAATGGCGATTGTGTCACGTTGGTTCCTCGTGATCGCAGCCAGTGCCAGAAGCAAATGTCTTGCTTTTTGTAAGCAATTAAGCATCATAATTGACCAGGAAAATGTTCTCTGCAGATTTCTTGTCACACTCTTATCGAACGCGAACAGAGACCAAATTGGCCAAGTCAAGAGTACAAGGTAAGTGTATAGCTAAGAATACATATCTTCAAGTCTTACATAGATATCGGTTTAGGTGTAGTTACACCATTACGTAATCTTCTTGATATTGGATACCTAAAGTCCAATTCCGTTCAGAAGAAGCAGCAGCACTCCTTCTAATCGGAATTGGACTTTAATTGAACATTTCCCTAAGCGTCATCATCATCCTTGAGAAGGCCAAACTCTAAATTCGTGGCCACGGCCAAATGTCCTAACATGTTGTAACAAACTTGAGGTTATTTGGGTGCCTCAGGGGAATTCTTTGAAGTCTGAAAAAAAGGAGATGAAAGCATCTTTGAAAGAAGACCACACATATTTTCAAAAAAGCATGAGATGTGATCCATTAGCCATACAGTTTTTTCTCCTTCTATTTGACCTTCAGATGTACTGCGGTATCTAGGTCAAGAAAATACCAAAAATATTCATGAGCACTTTTAAGGAGCTCCCGACCAATATTCAAATTGCGGTGACCTAGATTATCCAAATTTGACCAATGGTAATTTTATTTTTCAGAAAATCATCCAGATTTTTTGGGTATTGAATTACGTATTGATTCGTTAAAAGTATGTAATCAGTCTGGTAAATACTAGTTTGAGGTAAACATCGCAAGCTCATGAGAAAGTTCCACAACACGAGGACTGAGGAGTATCCTCCTTGGACCGCTGCGCATCTGTATTCTGTGCGTACTTACTACGTACGTCTAGGAAAGAAAGGCACTCCTCGAGTTGGTACTTCTTCTCATTCTCAGGTTAGGAACCGTGAAGAGCGTAAGTCTGGAATCATGGAAGCTTCTACTGTGGTAGAAGATCCGCGATTGACAACCTTTTTCTCCAGACAAACTGAAGTGTGGATGGGCATTTCCTTTATTGTTCTATCGCTGGTGGGTGTTGTCGGGAACACTTATACAATTTTAGTAATGGTTTTTCGGAAAAGACTCTACAACTGTTGCACACCTTACCTTATCAGCGTATCAATGAGTGATCTGATCATGACTGCGATAATTCTACCAGTGGCGGGACTCAACGCGGTCACGGGGTTGTCTTACATTCCGATACAGTTGTGTAAGGGAATATCCATCATCTTTCACATCCTCCTAGGTAAGAATTTTACGCGAGCGAAGAAAGCTAATATTATTGAGAAAATCTTTGTGATTCCAGGCACTTCCTGGCTTGGTTTGGCTATGGTCAGCGTGATCAGGTGTGTGGGGATTTGGACCAACAATACTTGTTTTATCTTACGCTACACGAAAACTTTGATATGTATGACTTGGGTCATTCCAATTCTCTCCATATCACACACACTTTATGGAAATTGGGGGTCAGATGAACATATCCGCACTGGATTCGTATGCTGGTACTTTTGTGGTATCAAACATATGCTGCATGTAAGTCAATATGATCCTGATAAAGGAAGCATCATATTTTCTCTTTCCATTCATTCTCTTGGGACCCCCTTTGTGTTCTTAGGAAATTATAGTACGTCTTTACCTCAAGTCCTCAATAGACATAAGTATTGGGAAACTTTGCCCCACGTGAATCTCCAACACGTGTAAAACTGTCCATGTATTTATGGTATCTTTTGTATATCTTTCAGGACAATCCTGAACGCATCGTTACCACCGAAAAAGTATTTTGGTTATCGGGCCTCTATAGCGTTTGTCCATTAGTGATAATGGTCATCAGTTATTCATTGATCTGTTACAAAATCAAGCTAAGCAACAACAGTTTACTTTGTCAGGAAACCAAGACGTTCAACAAGCACAAAAGTGAAGTAAGTATTTATCCTATTTAATTTCACAAAATGTAGCTTACATTTTTTTCGCTCAAGGTCCGATTTACTCGAATGATTGGAATCATATTTAGCAACTACATCCTTTTTACCTTTGTTCCCGCGGTTATTTTGGTATTCAGGTAAAGTCTTACCCTTCTACTTTGAGAATAAAGATTTATTGGAAAACTATCACCGAGTATTATTATTTCAGAACTTCTCTTCCCAAGATGTTGGAAACATCGGATCCAACTGAAGAAGAAATCGAGAAATTGAGAAAAGCAATTGTCTATTTTTATGATCCCTGGATGTTTACCATTTTCTTCAGTCCATTTATTTCAAATCCCTTTATTTATGTTCTTTCCAATCAATCCTATCGCAAGGCTTACAAGGATTTCTTTTACAAGAATGTTGTTAGAAAGTTTGACGATATCAGGTAAGTACTAAAAGTACTCTATTTTTTCTTCGCATATAAGGAATTTTCCATCGAAAGAAAAATGACACTGAAATCATTATTTATGATGGAGGAATTTTAACCTTGAACACCATTCATTGGTCCAACCAAATATCTTTAGAACGCAATAAATCTATCGAAAGATTCTCTCAAAAAATCGAGTGGCTCACTATCTAAACATTAGAAATAACAAATACGACGATCTTACGTCATAGCAAGCAGTATCTAGTAGTATAGTGTATTTGTTCGCCATTACAGTTACAAGTACTGCACTCTAAACTTGGTATTCTCAATAATGGAACGAAAAGCTAGCTAGATATATCCTGGTATTGTTCTAAGTGAGCTAAATATATCCTCCCATTGTTTTTCCTTGAGGAGAATACTAAATAAAAGATTTTGTACAAACTCTACAAAGGTCATCTCACTAATTATTTAATTATCTAATTTCAGATCCTCTGAGGAAAAAGGGAAAACAATACAATTGATCCAGAGATTTAATTGAATATAAGATGTACTACAATCAGACCTATTTACCGTCAGATAAATAAAATATGCATTTACCGCAAATATGTAATGACGACTCACGCAACCTCATAGCATTCAAAGATGTTGTATGTAAGACTGATGTGACTGTCTAGCTGAAAGGTACATATGGGTGCCAGGACACAGAGTCAGTACGTATACCAGCTGCATCTCAAATTCCCAATTGCTTTCCAAATGCAGCAAACTCTCAATAAAATATGAAGGTAGGTAGGGAAAAAAATGCGGCAACGCGAAATAAGAGTACGAAGGCCTTTTTCTTCTTTCTTGGGCTATCCTTGGCTCATCTACTGTAGCATTAACAGCTTCATCTTTTTCACCAGCTCCATCTACCACAAAAGTGTGCGACTTTGGTGGCAATGGTGGTGTGAGTTGCTGCTACTGCTGCCGTGAGTAGTCGAGCTGCGGGTAGTCGAGCTGCAAGTGTAAGAGAATGCTATGCGCAAGGCAGCGCATGTGCACTAAGAAAAAACAGATAAAGGCAGCAGCAGCATAAAAGCAAAGGCCAATTGAGTAGTAGGCCTTTCAGACCTTTGACAACAAAGACACATTGCTGCTAGGGATGATGGCAGTATTATAAGCCACCAATGTAACATTACTACTCGGCCGCAACGACGCAACATAGCATTCAGCCCCTCTCATGCTATTGTTTAACTCCGTTTTTCGGGCTCAACCTTCAGAAAAGAAGGCTCTTTCTTTATAAAAGTACCAAGGATGGGGGATAAGAAGGAGAGAATTGAGAAAGCTTGCTTCTCAGCAGCAGCAGTCTCAGCAGCCTCTGCATCTCTTCTCCCACGACGATGATAGCTAAAAAGATGAGCTGCTTTTCTTTTTGAGTACGAAGGAGTCCTTTCCTCAAATAGCCTCAAGTCTCAACCAGAAAATGAGACATTTCTTTTTCAAGAGCTTTGGATAAGAGTGAGAGTGAGTGAGAGGGGGGGACCTATTTTTTAGAAAATGACAGGAGAGACGAAAGGCTGCTTCTAAGGCCAGAAACCGAGGGTACCAGCAGTGCTTGGAAGGCACTACAACTAAGTCTGCAGCTAAGTCGTAAGCCTCGCTTCGTAGCTCGAGGCTGCAGCAGCCTCAATAAGGAAAGGCAGGCTGGGTTGCTGCTGCCTTTCGGAGGCTGTCGAGGCCGCCAAGGCCGCTCTGGCGGGCATGCTAGCAACAGTTGACTACTATTAAAGAGTGCATTGGCAAGAGAAGGTCGAAAGCTGTAGCTGCAGTAGTAGGAGAGCAAAAGCGGAGAAGAAGGAGGAGGAGGAGCAGAGCTGAGTGCTCTTGAGGACAGTGAAGACCAGCAGTAGCGAAGGCTACCGTTTTAAGCCTCTGTGCCATCTTGAACAACACCTCCAGGAAGATGGGAAATAAGCCAGGACATCTCCAAACATGATGGCCAAAATCAAGGGTGGGGGTGGCCACAGTGAGTCCTCATCCTCACACCCGGGGCATCAGATCAGTGGCAATGCTGGCAGCAGTGGCAGCTTTGGGGGAAGTGCTGGGGCTACCAGCCCTGTGAGGCATAACCCCCTGACCTACCAGCATGGCCATAGTTTTATTAAGAAAACATTCCATAAACCCACCACCAATTGTCACTTCTGTGCCGAGCTGTTATGGGGTCTCATGGGCCAAGGATACATTTGCGAAGGTAAGACAATCTTCTTTTTTAAAAAGGCAATGCAACAGATATCCAGCAAAAATGCATGAAAAAAAAAATGAAAGTGAATTTTCGAAAGCTCCTCAGTAAGCAAAATATATGAAATATTTTTGGAAGTGTGTGAATTAGAATTATTTTTATTTTGGTAACTTTCACATGTTGACAAGTCTTTCATGTCAGAAAATTACTTTCATTTTCTTTTTGCACAAGTTTCTTGCATTTTTTTTCTTTCGCAGCAAGAAATCTGTTGCGCACTCTTCGTGAAGAAGACGAAAACTTTCGTCTTCTTTTGTGTGAACGAAAGAAGGCCTTTAAGCTATAACTAATTTTTTTCTCTCCTCGCTTGCTCGCTCACCCATCGTTCTTTCCTTCTTCTACTTCCAGTCTGCAACATAATAGTCCACGAGAAATGTCTCAAGACTGTATCCCTGCCTTGTCTCAACATTGCAGCTTCTCTCGTTAAGGTAAGATCATCATCGGCGATTGATTTTTTGCTTTCTTGCTCGTTACATAATTATCAAACCAAGTGTGACTTTCTCATTCCTTATCAATAGAACCCCGTTGCTCACGCATGGTCTGATCGGACAATTATCAAACGGAAGTTTTGCAACGTATGTAGAAAGAAAGTTGAAGACGTTCCTGGTCTTTGCTGTGAAGGTAACTATAAAACATAATATCCTAGGTAAATATGTCAAGTTGTGTTTTGAACACAGCTGGAAATTCAAAACTTTGTTCCTCCATCGAAAGGCAATTTTGCAAACTTTTTTGAAAAGTCAAGTTAGATTTGAAGAAGGAGGCGAAGCTGCTTTCTAGGGATACACGATGTCGTCCTCAAAGTCAGATATGTCATCAATAAACTTTTTAATTGACAGTTTGTGACTACTTTGTTCATGACTCGTGCCAAGAGTTTGCCATTCCTAATTGCGTAGAAAAAGCTACGTACAACTCGACCAAGACACTGAGTGACGCGCGCCAGGCGACTCCGCATCATTTTCAAGAAGGCAACTTGCCCAATAATTCCAAATGCGTCAAGTGCAAAAAAGCCTGCTGGTCACTCGATTGCTTGACCGGCATGCGTTGCCAGTGGTGCGGCATGTCAGCCCATTCCTCCTGTCTGCCAAACTTGCCCGCCTGCCAAACAGTCTGCCAATTCGGCCTATTGGAACCTATTTTTCTGCCGCCGCAGGCCATTTCTATACCTCGTTCGCAGATGACACAAGACCGGGTGATTTCCAAGAGCCATGCATTGATGCAAGCCCGTAAGTCAAGTTCTTTTATTCAAACCGATCAGCAGATGATCTTATGTATTCATCTCTATAAATACATATAGTGTACTACATCTCTCCAATACACAGCAAGTGTAGTGCATTTCCAACACGATATTCAATAATTGCATCGCTACAACTGCTTCTTCATGAATGTCGAATTAGGTTCCTGCTTTTAGCATCCTTCGTAACTCAAAGAATCAAGAATCAAATAAAAGCAGTTTGGCTCCTAAAGTAACTTTCCCCGCATCAAGTTAATACTAAGTTACTGCGCTAAACGGCTTATAAAAAGTTATGGCTGCCGCCGCGCCGGTCGACTGGCTGGCCAGAGAAAGAGAAGAGCCTTGCATAAAGTGCTACTCCCCATCATGCTATGCTCGTTTGACTAATCATATTGGATGATACACAGTGTGTCTAGTTTATCTAACATCTCCTCCTCTCTTATCCTGCAGCCATCCGGACGAGCATATCCGATGACTGGAGCAGCACCGGATTCATGGAAGCTGCAGCCGAATTGGATAGCTATGTTGACAAGGAAAAGATCAAAGAGAAGCGGGACAAGGAAAGACAAAAGGAACGCGCCAGAGTAGAGAAAGACAAGGAAAATGATGAAGGTAATGCAAACACAATGCCTGCTGAAAAATGCACCAGAAGACATTCTCCCTTTTTTTGTGTACCAAAAACAATGGAAAAGAAGGACTCATTCCCAAAGTCCCTAAAAAAGACGGGAAAATATCGGGAAAATATGATAAACAGATATATATGCGTGACACCCAAACGACATAAGCACTGCACAACTATGTCAAAGTGTCATGACTCATGATCATATGTGGTGATGTCAAAAGTGTCATTGTTATCTTACAGAAACCATCAAGGTCTACGATGGATACGGAGCCTTGCGCAAAAGGTTTTTTCGAACCATCACCGTACATAAGCAATGCTCTAGGGACGAGCTCCTATTAGCTGCTATGCGAGCTTTTGTCGTGTCGCAGGAATCCAGGAACTTTTACCTTTTAGACGTCTATGCTAACAGTGAAGGTGAACGTGATGAAGAAATTGTCGATCCAACACCAATCATGGTAATTCAACACGTCATCTAGCGAGCAAAGTATTGAATTTTCAATAATCAATTGTTTTCACAATCAATAGAAACTGAAGCGGAAAGAAGGAAGACGTCCAGCAGTCCTCTTAGGCTTAAGGGATAATGAGCATGACAGTGGAGTAATCCGGGTGTTCGCACGTCGCCTCAAAGTCTCCAGTCCTTCGTTGACCATTCCAGTCTCCAGCTCCATCACTACCGAGCAAGTCATCAAAGAAGCTCTCGCCAGATTCCGTATCGAGGAGGAAGATGTGACCGCATATCAGCTCGTCAAGGTCACACTTGAGGCAGGCAGAGGTCAGTAATCTAATTTTGATCATCGCAGTAGTAGCGAGTAGCACAGCATCAAAGACACGAGTCCAAGTCTAAATTACTTATTTTCCGCTGCAGTCACTGAGACCATTTTAAGCCCCGATGACATTCCTTGGGAAGTACTTAAACGCCGAGGCCACGAGTCTGTCCGGCTGATGGAGTTGACTCGGTTCTACCTCGAGCTGCAGAAAGATCCCCATGGACCTGAAGTGGGCATGTTCATCGGAAACCTCCCGGCAAACCTATCACAGAGACAATACGAAACATTGCTTCTAGATTTGTTGGATGAAGGGTGCAAATTTTCATCCATTGGACCGATTTATTACGAGTATGGATCAATGGTCATCACATTTGACAATTCGCGAGCCTCAGTTCAAGCTTACGAACTACTCAAAAGCTCTTATCACGAAGAAAAGAAATTGCTAGGTGATTTTATTAAAAAGTTATTTTATAGTAGTTTTCAACCCCTTTCCTTTGTGATTAGTGATGCTGTTACCAACCGTGAAACCGTCCATGCTCCCTCCCACGGTATGTCCTCTCCTAGTCTTCGTCAATGGCAAAAGCGGTGGAGGACAAGGGTTGCAGCTAATTTCCAGCTTCAGAAAACTCCTGAATCCTCACCAAGTCTTTGACTTGTGCAACGGTGGACCTCTTTGCGGGTATATGATGCACTATTAACACTTATTCGACATTATTATTCTAACCAAATTTTTACCTTCCTAAAGGCTCTACGTGTTCCGGAAAATTGAAAAATATCGCATTCTGGTCTGTGGAGGTGATGGAACCATTGGTTGGGTGCTTCAGTGCCTGGATAACGTAGGCCAAGACTCCCTTTGCTCCAACCCACCTTGCGCTATCGTCCCCTTGGGAACAGGCAATGATCTAGCACGCGTGCTCCGCTGGGGATCCGGATACTCGGGAGATGAAGATCCTCTGGCCTTGTTACGGGACGTCATCGAAGCTGAGGAAATCAGACTTGACCGATGGACAGTCGTCTTCAGGCCTCAAAGTGATGATACTGAGGGCGTGGATGGACGTATGATGATGTCCAATGCCCAAGCTAATGAAGAAAATGCGCAGATTTTTGTCATGAACAATTATTTTGGAATCGGCCTTGATGCGGACCTCTGTTATGCCTTTCATACAGAACGAGAGCACAAACCGCACAAATTCAATTCCCGTTTACACAACAAAGGAGTTTATTTCAAAGTTGGACTGCAGAAAATGGTCGGCCGTGGCCTCAATAAAGACCTCAGCAAGGAAATTTACATTGAAGTCGATGGAAAACCAGTTGAATTGCCAACCATCAAAGGCATCATCATTCTAAACATCATGAGGTACTTTTTGGACAAAACGGTAAATAAGGTTGAGTGACTCTAAATATAAACTTTCCGCTATTTCAGTTGGGGATCCGGAGCCAATCCTTGGGGTGAGGAAAAAGATGACAAATTCAGTAAGCCTAATCATTGGGATGGTATGCTGGAAGTAGTTGGTGTTACTGGTGTCATGCATTTGGGACAAATTCAGTCAGGATTAAAATCTGCCATAAGAATTGTCCAAGTAAGTGTTGAGGCTTTAAGAAAAGGTTTCGGACATACTTATCATGTACCAATGAAACTCTTGCAGGGAAGCCACATCAAAATAAAAACCAATACTGAAATTCCTGTACAAGTTGATGGTGAGCCTTGGTTACAACCTGCGGGTGACATAGTGGTCTTGAGATCCGCCTTGAAGGTAACCTTCAAATGATCTTTTTGAAAAAAAAAAAGATTTGCTTTTTTCTCTATTTTTCTTTGCATTAGAGGCAGCCTGATATCAATTCTTCTTTGCTTCATATCTATCTTTGTCTTCCTTTACTACTAATTGCACAAAAAGAGCCAAAGTAAACCTATCATCAAAGCAACTCTTGTTGATATAATTGATGTTTATTATCACTGTACTGTTCCCACATATATCATCAAAAAGAACGATCAAGCTGTCAGCATCAGTTCAGCATCAGCATGATTTTTCTTGGCCTTAAAATTCACTTTTCTATATCTTATAGCTCATGGCTTAGATTGGAAAAGAGAGAGCATGAGAGCTGGTCTACAGAGGGCGCTGTAGTTAGAATTTAATCAGCTTTGCACATCTTTCATTCACTTTAGCTGCTATCCTTCAATTTTCTTTGCTTTTGTTTGCGCTTGATGCCAACTTTCAAATCTTGATTCTGAATACAGAGTTCTATCATCACAAAATGCTGTATTTCTTTAAAAATCATCACTGCACTCAAAAGTCACGAAAGATAACTTGCGCCCCTTGGAGGTTTTAAAAAAAGTCTTAAGTCAATGGGTTTATAACGAATCACTTTTGCAAACAAAAATCCATTTGGACAACAATTGAAATTAGTGTGAAATTTGTAAAATGATTTTCCAGGCTACCATGTTGAAGAAGACCAAGATTAAAAGACGTAACACCGAGTTTGGAGGCTATGTCACCTCCAACTCTTGTGGACCGGAGAAGAGCGAAACGTGGCATTAAAATAGAATCACTATTCTGTCTGCAAATGTAATCATAGTATACCTTTAGACCATATTACCCTTACTAAAAACTGTGTACTGCAAAATGTATCTAGGTTTGAAAAACTAAGGATGGATTTCTAACGATTCTACAACCATCACCAGCACTTCTAAAAAAATCAAGCACAATTACTATTTTTTCTTCTTCTATAATTCAACTTCATTTTTTTGACTAATTTGCACGCATATTTCTCTTGCCAAAATTATGCCTCTACATAACACATTCATCATTCCAGATTTCTATAGTGTGGGGCTAGCCTAGATACAATATCAAAAAATTCCAAGCACTTTTCTTTAGAGTAAAAGAGTGAGTTACGCACACAACCTATCTGTAAAAAAAGGCACGCAACCTCACAACGAGGTTGCGTGATTGAGGTGCAATGTGATCCTATCCCTTCAAAAAAGTTCAACCTTTCAAATCTGTTACAGTTTTATTCCCCCTATCTACCACTTATACCTACACTATAGAACATCTTTGATATCTTTATTCAACCATTTTTCAAATTCAAATTTTGTTACAGGCGACGATGCTGAAGAAACGCAAGCACAAAATCAAACGCAGAAATACAGAACCTACCGTCAATCACCAATTAGTTTTAGCTACGCCCAGTGCTGGAGGAGGATCTGGGCATTCTCCAATGGGCCTTCTTGGACCTGATGGCACAGACGGTACCATTCCCGAATACCCACCCAATGTCAATTTGGCCGATATCTGTGACTCACCGACACACGCAACTGCAGTCTGATTCTGATTCTGTTGCATTTTAAAAGATAAAACACAATTAACATATGCGCACAGTTAGTGATGCTCATTTTGAATTCAATGAAAAAAACATGCGAGACCACTACAAATAACTTTCTTGCACAACATTTAACAAAAATGTATAGGTAACCAGACTGTATACCTACAACAAATGTGTAGTCAATTTTTTCAGTCCATCATTAAAAAAAATATTGTTTTCAAAAGTGGAACCACAGTCTGGTGTATCAATACAACATTACAAAAAAACACATATAAATACTATTATAAATTGTCAATCATTTTGAGAAGAAGAGAGTACAATTCATAGAATTGAATTTAACGTGCAGCAATTTTTGTGCTGAGCCATCTGTCAAAATATCCTATACACAGAATTATACATAGAGTGTATAACTTATGTATAACTCTGTGTTGCTCTAATTCAGATCCTCCTCACTTTACGAAATATTAATAATCTTAAGTTTTCTTTTATCATCAACATCATCTCTTTCAAAAGCAAAACAGAAAACTCTTTTTGTCATAACGAAAAAACCGATATACCTTGCATTTGGAAATGATTACTACTATATCTATCCCATTAAAAAAAATCTAAAAATCTAGTCATACAACATGCATTGCATAATACCCTGAAGCTGAATCAGCAATTCCTCCTTACTAAAATCACTACTACCCCCAATTTTGTGTACTGAAAGAAGCAAAAAGTCAATTGGTTAAAGGTCCAACTGAAACGAAAAAAAAATGATTTGTTGTATACATTTAATTGCTAGAATAGCCAAACTTAGACATATTTCAGCTTCAAAGGAAGACACAAGTTAACAACGCATGTGTGTATGAATGACAACAAGAATAGAAGAGAGCAAGTATATAAAAATATGAATACTATCATAGAAAATCATGATGACGACCTATGTATTTTATTGATGTGAAAATTACTAAAGAGCAGAATGCATTTCCCAAAAGCAGTGTCATTTTAAAAAAAGAAACCCATCATATAGCTGCAAAAATGAATTAGTCTATGTATAACAAAATATTCCGTTTTTTGCTCCTCCTCTGTTGTCATGATTCATCATGATGATCTATACGAAAATCGAATATACTATTCATTTTCTAAATGTGTATACTATAATAGTGATGTAGTCAATTTATGAACAACTTTTACTGGTTTTGTTGAACATGTGTCTAATTGTGATGAATAAACGATTTTAAATACGAATTTTTACATGTTGCTTTCATTTCTCGCTAGATGGCAGATAAGGGCTTTCACTTTCCATCCCATCATTTTCCCTAGCGCTCTCTATTGGTTGTTATGATGTACTTCAGCTCATTTTTAAAGTTTTCAACCAATACCAAAGACCAAAGAGTAACTCGGCTTTTTTTCTAAATACATAAAGACCTTATGCCTGTCGGTATGGTTGATACTCCTTTAAAAGATCGACAAGATTTCCTGGTCCACAAAAAGTGAAAAGTAAAGTAAAACTACTTTTTTTATTTGTGTAAATCTTATTTTCAGGTCATACAGAATAATCCCACAGGAGTATGAAAGCAAAGTTATGAATTCCAAATAGCTGCTGCTACATACAGCTTCAAAGTTCAGTAGTACATATATTAGGGTCTCTTCTCGTCCTCTTCCTCCTTCAAGGGAGACGAGGCCCTCATGCTTTCTTTCTTGTGTGTACTGTGTATAAAAAGGGGCCTCCTTCTTCTTCTTCTCCATTCAAGATGGATGGGAACTATGAAGATGTTTGAAAAATGGTCATACTGTAAAATTCAATTTCAGGATTACCATCAAGAACAGCAGTAGTAGTAGTCTACTACAGTAGTCATCAAAATCTTGAGCTGAGCAGTTTTTTCTTCGTTCTGTTGAAGAAGTCTAACTCATTGATATGCAAAGTGGTTGCTCGTCCATCCATGTATGTATTCAATAGAGATGTTCCCCTTTTTTGCAAAAAAAAGTAAAAGTTTCTTCTTCCTTCTTCATATCATCTTTCTCTTTTTATCTTGCATCTGATTCTAGTAGGAGCTGCTGCTCCTCTGGAGAGTAGCAGCGGTGGAGCCTCAATGGCCTCTCTATTGACAGGCACAATTGCCCTCTGTGCTACCTAGAGTGTAGTACTGTACATACATTACCCTCTTTGTGGCCTCGTTTCGCTCCTCTCTACATAAATCCGGGATGAAAGAGAGAAAACCTCCCCTTTTTATACTTTAAAAGTATGCCACAGTGGGCAAAAAAGTTAACGTTTTATGCCTAGGAACAGATTAGATTACTCTTTTTGGTCCATTGTGCACTACCATAAGGAGAATTAGTCGAGTTTTAGTGCATCAATATGGAAAAAAGTTCCTGCTTTTTTACGATACACTTCCTAATATGATATGAACATTGTGCTATCTAGTATGTGTATAGCTACTGTCAAAGCGAGAGAATGGCAAGTCGTAATTTCATTGCAAATAAAGTCAGCCAGCAGCAGCCCAGCAAAATTCTTTCAAGAATGAATGAAGTGATTTGTGGTGTATTCTGACTTGACTGCAATCTGCTCTTTTATTGTAATGCTTGAGCTGAAACCACCATGAATACATATTTGTATTGCCTTCAAGTACTATGGGGAGGATACATCATAAGATATTCATTAGTAGTCTAGGAGAACTATCCTCCTTTGAAAAAACCTTTGAAGAATGGAAAGTTTTGGAGGAAAGTGATGAACTTTGCTAGAGCCAAGCGTTGAAAGAGTCGAAAGTCGAAAGCTTTTTAGTCTTGTTGGGACCTTGGGCTCCATCAATGCAGAGTATGGACTACTCGTTTGCTGATACGGTAGTGCATTTTTAGCCTGGCTACATCATCTTTATGGGGCCCCTAAACTGCGCGCTTAATTAGAAAGGAGCAGCAGCAACTTCAGAGGGTCCCGCCATCGTCACTCTACTGCAACGTTGGGCCTTTTTTGGCGTTTTTTCCCTTGTTTGCCTCCTGCCATGTCCTTGATTTGTATGCCACGACTTTTGAGTCATGAGTAGTAGTGTCCATTTTTGTGCACAGAAAATGCACTTGTATCGGCCAGATTATCTTGGCTCTACATACACTTTGTGGCACCTTTCCAGTGCGCGCATGTAAAACAACAGTTGAAAAATCCTTTCAAAAAGTCGCATAACTCGTGGAAATAATTCTGACTCCTTTTCTTCTTTGCTTTCTAGACACTTTGGCAATGGGTGTCTTAATCTAACGCGGCAGGAACAACTTCTTACTCATGCCTTAGCTTATCTGTGCCGAAAATGAAATAAAAAGGAGGATAGCGCGCTGCTCTTCTGCAGCAGCAGATGCCTTTAATGGCCGAGCGAGCGAGCGAAACTAGCCATACATATCGTTAGAGATAGACATCTATGCATGCTACTGTTAGAAAGCAAATTTCGGACAAAATCAATCTAGATTCAATTTGGGTTCATTAATCAGCTGCAGGGTCCGAAGGTCCGAAGGGAGTCTAGCTCCTACCCTTCTTAGAGTGTCCACTAAGATAATATGAACATGTAACAAAATAATCTAATGGAATGAAGACATAGTAGAAGATAAAACGATGTTGGCTTTCTTTCTTTCTTCGTTCCCCTTTTTCTATGCAATAACACAGCAGATCTTGGAGAATGGAACTGGTTCCACGACAAGTGAGAAATACACACTTCCTAGTAGTCTGAGCCACTTTTTCCCATATTAACGGAATCTCTTCCCATGGACAAAAGAGACACAATTCTAGTGTCTCAGACAACCCATAAAAACGACCATAAGGATTATGATTTTGTAACCCTCCCTCGTCTGATTTACCTAATGGAGATTGCTGCTCTCTCTTTTCTCGACCATTTCTTCCGAGTCCATTCAAGGCTAAGTAAATGCAGAAAATGCTAAGCTAGCAGCCATTGCTCCGTTAAGCGCATGTAATGAGGGTATAAAAAGGCCTTAATTAAAGCTTAGCTCAGCATGGAATATTAGCCTAATGAAGCCTTCATTTTCCCTATAAGTGATTCTCAAGTGCCTTTGCAGCACATCTATCTATTACTGATGATGTGGACAATGACGGAGAGTTTTTGTCAATTACCAAAATTGGACAAGAGATAGGTGAGCACATGTTGCTTCATAGTAGAAAAGAGGGTTAAAAACGAAGCCGTGAGTAGATAGTCCCTTGGGCACAAAGGAGAAAGGACGGAGGTTTTTTGCCGCACTTCCGACAAAGTTTCCGCAACCTTCAATGACCAGGCTGATGCGTCTCTTCCTGCTTCTAAAGGCTTCAAGAAGACCTTCACTGACTGACGAAAGAAGGACGGCGGTGGCCTTCTCGCCTCGCGGCCTCTCCTCGCATCATCGGCAAACTTCTAATGACATGTATTAGAAGCATCTTGCGACTCGCTTTTGCTTCTCATCTGCTGCCAAAAGTTTCAGCTAAAATCCCTTGATAAGAACGAAGAAGAGTTACCAGCTTAGCTCTTTTCTGTTTGAATGACGCAAGATTTTCTTCTCCAGCTCATCCGCCCGTTCCACAATTGATACAAACTTTCCCTCTATCCTGTTTCCTTTGCTTTTCTTAGCAAGACAAAAGAGCTCGCTTCGCTCGCGGCAAACTCTGGGGAAAACTTGAATTATAATTGAAATTACTGTACGGTATGTAGCATTGCTTTAGGAATTTCAATTTCTAAAGCTATTTGAAACTCGTTTCTTCTTCTATTGGTGGCCAACTACTCGTGCATAGCAATTTCCAGTATGTCTTTTCTTTCCAATTGGTAGTGAATTATGGAAAGACCTCCTCTTCTGCCTTCTGCTTCTCTTGCGATAGCAAAAGTTGTGAGTGCGTAGCATCCAAGAATGCAATTTTCAAACTTTGTACTTTGGCACTAATTTCAAAGTTTATGGGCTGCTGAAAAAAAGCAGTTCATCACTGTGTAAACTTTGAAAGATTGTCATAAACCTGACTTAATCGAACAAAAATCGGTATCAAAAGTCTAAACTGTTGCCGCTTTTTCGCGTGGCTTGAGTAATTTTTGCCCACTGTGGTCCTGTTTTTGGACATTCCATAAAAAAGTTTTTTTCCCTCCTTTCCTAAATATAGAATGCATTTTTCGCGGCAGCGTTCAACGCCATTTCGTCCTCAGCTCTGGGAGTCCTCGTCGTGTATTATATGTGCATCAAAGTGAACTGATTTGATTCCAACAATTTAGTAAGCAACATCAGAGGGGCAAAGCAAAACATCAGTCCAGCACTAGATGCATTATATTTTTGTAAGGTGTATTTATCTCAGCAATAGTGTATAACAAAAGTGTGTATTTGTACGTTTGCTACTTCTCATTTTTCGAACCTAACTACTGAGGGAGGAATCAAATTGCAAAAAAGCTCTCTGAGTCTCTCTTGAAAGTCACAAGAGAAGATGCTTTTGCTTGTGTTTGAGCTCAAATTGGCTTTTCTCAACACACAGTCGCACGTGTTCAGCTCAATTTGCTTACAGCATAAATGTAATGGGATCGATTTGGAAAAGAAAGGGCTTACGTCCCTAAAAAAATATATCTGTGATTTATCTCAAATAACACAAGAGGGGAAAAACGAACGACAGAGCACCGGAAGTAATCTTCTATACTAGGGCAAAAGCAGATTTTTATAACCAGATTCTCTTCTAATTTTGACAGAGGCCTTCCCTGCAAAGCATAAAGATACGTATCGAAAGCAGTCATAAAAGCCTTCAGCTGCCTTTTATCTACTGGATGGAGCTGAACCTCGGTCTCCTCTACTACTTCAAAGCTGCTGCATACTACATCGTCCTTCATTTTTGTATTCTTATGTTGATCTCCAAGCATCTCTCATTTTAGCCTTCTTTAGAAAAAAGGCCCAAGGAGACTGTCAATAAACTCTCCAAACAAATTGTTGAGGCTAGAAGACTCTCCACTCTTAGCGTGAGGAGCTATCTAGACTTGAGGAGAGCCGAGAGAGAGCCAATAGCCGATACAAACAATGTCACTCGCTCTCTCTCTCTTTTTCTGTTCTTTCTTTGACAGATAACTTCAATTTTTGCCTAAAAGAGTCTCTAGTGGCTCTAGCATAGTGCTACAAGGTCAACTCTTGTCAGATAGGCATCTCCTATTACGCAAAAGTTATGTTCCAGTGCTGCTCATTTTAGAGCTGGTACTCCTAGCCCTCCTAGCCTTAGGTTCTGAAGAACAGGAAGTGCTCAATATTCATGATATTCCTGGGGAGCACGAAATTATCACTTGTCATACTGGGAGGCAGAAAAGAGACTTTCCCAAGCTTTCTCCTTTTAGTATAGAATTTTTAGGAAAAAATACAAAATCATAAAAAAAAACAACGAATCTTGAGCAAAGCGAGCTGTACTCGTGACCAATTGAACTTCATAATCACAAGTGATTCCTTAAAAGCCATTGTACCCCCGGCGATTTTTTTGGGGTCACTCGTGACCAACGGAATTTAGTAACCACTCATGAGTTGTGACCCTAACCGTTTCACCTGTAACTTTTCGGGAGTACAGTTGGGTCACTTGTGGTTATCAAGGTCCATTGGTCACGAGTGATCACCATATTCCATAGGTCACGAGTGAGGACCCGTAGGAACGCAAGAAAAAATGAAGGCTAAAAGAGGATTTATGAGAGGACATCTGCACTTTATTGTAATTTGTACGAGATGATGGTCAAAATAGTGTAGGAACATACACATATCGCGATACATTCTTAGAGGATATAGTATCATCATGATCATAGCCTTCTTTGCTTCTTCTTCTCAGACTACACTTTCCGTTGTTGCCGCGGCAGCTGCAGCTGCGGCAGCGGCAGAGGAGGCCGAACCTAACCCTCTCTGTTTCACACGAGCCACTTTCATCATCGGATTTTTACTTCTAGGAGAATTTGTAATGTCGAAGGTTGCATCGTTTTCGATGAGTTGCTCGGTGCTTAAGCTGCTACCGTTGTTGACCTTGTTGTTTGGCCTTCGCGGTAAGGAGTAAAGGCTCTCGGCAGGCGGCGGCAAGACGATGTCGCAGTCCAAGGGGGGTGAAGGTACCTCGGTGAAAGAAGGCAAATCCAGAGACTACAGAGAGATTGCGGAGGAGAAGAAAAGAGATTAATTGCCATGGCACAACCTTGATTTATGAGACGACATCTAGCGACAGGAGGGCCTTATGCTGAACCTTTGCTGACTAATTGAAAGGCTACCGATACATATATATTTATTTGCATCTAATTCGTATGTATCTAAGGCCTCTCCGCATTAATTTTGTTGACTTTATTTATCAAAGGAGCCAACAAAAGCAAAGAACCTAATTGAAAGAAGGAATACTATTTGCACCTAAGAATAATAAAGAAAAAACAAGCAATAAGCTATCATCAATCTGTTTGGCACTTTTTTGCTTTTGTGACTACGAGTGTCACCACTTCTCCTCCTTCTGCTTCGTGACTGCAAATGTCGTCACGCGAGAAACTAAAAAAGCTAAAGATGAGAGAATAATGCATGCTTGGCAATTCTTTGAGGCTTTTGTTTTGTCCTGCTACTGACGAGTCTTGTAGCGAATATCACTCACTATACGTCAAACGCCATTAAAGTGATGCATAATTAAAACTTCTTTTCATTAATGACAAAGCCATCATTAGTCAATGATGACAGCAGGTCACGCGCCGGAAGCAGCTTTCACGGCTTTCACTTCTGTATGTGGACTAAAAAAGTGACAAGAGCAATTCTAAAACTTTTGGTATAGCAGCAAGGTTTTTGTTGCAAGACAGCAGAATTGCAGCAACTCAACTGAATTAGCAATACTTTTCCAAGCAAAAATGCAATCGAGAAGTCGTAGTATAGTCTTAGAGCTAGGACTTTCCAAGACGTCAATACTAATCTTGGACGATCAAAAAGGGCGGCTAGCACACCACATAGAAAGTCCGATTATCCCTTTCCACAATGTAGCAAGAATTACTCAGGAATAAAGTCTATTTGCGAGCGAAGCGAGCAACCGCCGGAGGCCTTGCATAGGTTACCATTCGACTTGTCGAATGACTTTTTCGATAGCAATGTACTACTGTGATAGTCTTGTATTTTTCTTTAGCTTACCAAAGCCGACAAGGCAAATGATGATGGAGGGTCAGGAGGCGACGGAAGCTGCATAAGACCCGTAGTGGCCGCCGCCGCTGTAGAAGCCATGGTAGAGGAAGACGTGCCTTGCCTGGTTCTTCGCACAATGGGCTGATTGTGACCGAAATTTCGCGGTAAAGTGGCCGCGGCTAATGACATATTTTTTGGGATTCTTGGTGGAGGTGGTGGTCGTGGCATTTGCATTAGAAAATCACGGTGATGAGAAGACATGGAGACTCGCGTGGAAGCTAACTGTTGCTTACTTCCTGATGCGACGCAACTTCCTGTAAAAGTTGAGAAAGACTGATGAATTTCTTGACAAATTATTTGTCATCACCCAAAGTTTCAACTTTCCTTTCGCTTGTCATTAAAGTTTCTTGACACTGCACATTAGTGATAGAGAATAGTTCGTTACGCTCACATTTTTGCACAACGAAGAATTTGTTGCTATGTTTTTGGACTTTTGTGAAAAAACTTTTTGGGTAGACTACTGCTGCTGTTGATGCCAACTTTAGCAGACGAAGCCCATCCATCTCAAGTTTCTTTTCTTTCCCGTTATCATGATGGCCCAAGGGAACGAGAGAGAGAGGGAGAAAGCATCGATCTGGCTTAATTGAAGTACTGAGAAAAGCACAAAGACATCAGACAAGGCTAACGAGCGAAGCGAGCTGATAAAATTTCATGTTATTTGCCATTTACCGCACGCCAAAAACAAGATGAAAAGAAGGCCACAATCGCTGCAAAACAAAGCTTTCTTTCTGGTTGAGAAATGTATGGGGCGCTTTTGTTTGATGTCCAATAATGCTTTTACCATATATCCGAAAAATCTCTAGATTGAAGGTTGCCATATAAGTGCAAGAGAAGGAGAGGGGTTCAATAGAAGAACGGACCGGCCGGCCAGTAGGTTAGTCCATAAACAAACATTTCCTGCAGTAATACTACATACACTATGATGTAGGATACCATTTTTGCTCCTTTCTGACCCTAGCTCCGCCATATGTATTACGATCAACGATACCTTTTACCGATTCTTCCCCCTTCCAGCTTTTGAACGCCATTTTTTATGGTACTCCTTGTACTCCATTGTATGTACACAGAAACAAGCCTTTGATGTAAGATACATACTGCGGATGTATTCTCGACGTTAATGGTAAATAGTCCTGAATAAATCTTTCATCATAATGAGGACACAATATTGTGATGTGCACATGAGAACCAGATGACTTCTTTCATAAGAAAAGAAGAAGCAAGGGAGACTCGCTCTTTGCGGAAATAGTAAAATACATCAAAGTAGTGTATTCACTTGTGTTAGTAACTCAGCAATTACAAGTGACACTGACAGATCAATGATCAATTGGACAGCTTGGAGAGCAGACAATAGCTACATCGCTATGATATCGCCCATCCGGTTTTTAAGTGCGTACTAATGTACTCGCTGCGCATGATTATGACAAGTTGTATTCTTAAATATGTTTATATCTAAACACAAGCAGCAAAATACAATGATAAAAAAACCGAGGACTCAATTGAGTGCAAAAAAAATAGACTTCTCTGCATTAACAAAGAAGGCATCTGAAATGGTTTCGAAACATCTGAGACTTTCTCTGGAGGATTTCTAGCTAAAGCAGCGAAACGAGAAAGGGTTTTCAATGCGGCATGAAGAAGCAAAGATTTTACAAGGTGGATTGTATTACCTTTACCCTGGAGACTCGGTTTTTACATGAGACGCTTAGGGACGTTCAACGCGTTTAAAAACGAGGTTAAGGGAAAAAGTCTTTTGCTACTTTTTTGCGTCTTTCATCAGTAATTAGGAATTCCAATTCATGTTTTTGACCTCCACTAATTCTGGATGATTGCCAATCATTTGGTGATGACAGCTAACGTCATTTTTTGCGAGGTTTTTGAGTAGTATGCGAAGTGACGACAAGAAGTAACTCTGAAAATGGCACGAGGAAGTACGAGAGGAGAGTCGAAAAACACACAAGATTGTCTTTCCTATCATTGTGGATAGATCTGACTGCTGTCCTACCTATCCCCAATCTCTCTTGCCAAGGTTCTAAGATACGTATCGGCATATAGAGGAGTTTGGAAAATACGTACGGAAGTTGTAACTGGAAAGAAAGAGAATTACTACCTGGACTACTTCTTTGACGGCTACGGCTGCTGGAAGAAGATAAAAGTCCTTGATCAAGGTGCTGCTGTAAATCTGAAGCCGTGGCAGTCGAAGAATTCTCTCCAGCTTCCGCTGTTCGATGCCAAGTGTGGTCATGATGATGCATATTTGAACTGGAACTGAGGCTTCCGCATCTCAGCCTGAAAATACAATTGATTTTTATATCCATTATTACCGTAGATTACATATTTAACGCCCGTGCGTTAATAAAATTTTTGAGCTATGGGGGCGTTAATTTGGCAATTATAAAAAAAAAAATGGGCGGTAATTCTTAAAACAACATTTTTGATTGGGCGTTAATTAGGATTGGGCGTTAAATACTAAATAGGTAATCTACGGTACTTAGTAAATCGTACCTCATTGTGACGATGATGACAACAGTGACAAGAACCAAGGCAGTAGCCACGCCTCCCAAAATGCTCATGATGGGCTGAAAGTTGCCGGACTGCGGTTCGGGACTAGGACTTCCCAAATGACTTTCTTGTTGCTCGGGAGACGTCGAAAGAGGCTTCAGCTCGTTCCGGAGGGTGCTTTCTATAATTAATTTATCTGATGGTTACACTCACTTTTTAACCATTAATCTTCTCTTAGGCACACATGATTGAAGATCGCCCAGGAGTGATAATTGTACTATAGAGCATCAGAGCTCTGCTGCAGCAGCAGCTCGAAAGTCAGACAGACTGTTCGGCACTATATTTATAGAGCCAGCTGCAGTGCTGATTCAGGCCCGAATACCATTTCCCGATCCCCTTATTGACTTCTAGGACTCAGAGAAGAAAGGCAGGAGCAGCAGAGTCCATTACACCTCTAAAAGCTCTGCTGGTTCGACACTGCTTGTTCTATTACACAGTGGTTGAAATAATCTTAAAAAAGTCTCATTGGATAATTTTGTCTCTAGAAACCCGCATCGAAATAATTTGTAAAGATTTGATGAAGTTAAAAGTGAGACTTTTGGGTGATTTTCAAGCACTGTGTTATTTTCTCAGAAATTCTACTTTTCCTAGGTCTTTGAGGGGGGTCTAAGACACCAGGATTTCCAGTTGAAATTAATGCCTCTATTATGTTTCAGGCAGGCAGTTGCAGTAGAAATGTACTAAGCAGACTTTTTTTTGTAGTTTTAAAGTTGGCAACAAAGGGCAAAATAGCTCAATTATCTCTCCCGGATGTGTACACTTCAAAGAGAACTTCTTCTTTTGACCCTGATTGCTTTTCCAAAGAAGATGAGAAGGACCTTCTTCTCTTTCTCCTCAAGATTGTACACTGTACAAGTGTACAAGCTAGTGATAGTGGTATCATGTATAAAAGCAAAAATGCCGCTGAGCTGAGGAGGCCTTTTTTGCTCAAGTTTTTGTGCTTTGCCCATTATTGGGCAACTTGGATGCTAAAGAATTTGGCACTGACATAACGTCAGCACTAATCCTTACTCCTTCTTTCATAACCCCAATATTTTGGTGCTTGACTTCAACAAGCCACAAAGTTATACACAGGATAGCAGAGGTCCAATATAACCAAAGCCCTGCCTGCGGCATACTTGATTTAAAGCAAACCATTTGTTGTAAGCTCAGTTCTATGCTTACTTTCCAAGAATTTGATCCGTTTTCTAAATGAAACTTGGCCAATTGCATTTCATATTGTGAAAGCAAATTTTCCTTCTTTTCTTCTCGAGTTTTCTTTCAAGTCGCGTATGAGGATTTAGAGTACATAGTACTAGGCAGCAATGGTTATCTATACCTTATCGGCTATCGCCATACTAGAAGGCTTTACTGTATTACATTTGGAGAGGGAGAGAGAGTCATTTTTTGCTGCGTGGAATTTTTGCCCTTCTTTGCTGCCACAATGCCCTTTAGCCAAATGTCCCAAAGAAAATGCAAGCTACCGTGAGAAAAAAAACCTCCCATGAGAGGAGAGACACTTCTACTTCGAAGGTGAGCTTTTTCTGAGGAGAAGGGGGTTGAAATAAACTCTTGATGCATTACGAACCTGCACTAAAGGAATATTTGACATCTGCATGAGCTTTCTTGGTGTGAGTAGTAAGGCGAACTGGTATCGATGGTCCCTTGGCATTTAGGGCGTAGACATCAAAGGTGAACGTGGTGTCTGGGGCCAGCCCGTCAACCTTGAAGAAAGTGTTAATCAATTCTCCCTCAGGACAGGAATCCCATTGGTGAAAGCAACTGTACTACAACGGCGGTGTGCTAATTTTCTAGACATTCACGAGCCAAATTTCCCCTAAAAAAATTTAGAGGCCAGCGAAGCCTCGCTTCAATTGATTTATGGCGCAGGCTTTCACTTTTTAGATGCTATGATGATGCATTGGAAAATAAATGATCTAATGCAGTTTCATTAATTTGCACCTTTTAGCCAAGAGAGAAAGCCGCAAAATGCACATTTTCTCAAGTGTCCTCCCATGATCCAGGCTTTCGTCTTATTGCCGACCATAAAAAAGGACTTACCTTAAAGTAGGGTCTTGATGCCACTGATTGATTAGCAATGAGGTCTCGGCCCTCGTGTCGCACTTCCAAAAGAAAAGTCTGAGGTAGGCCCCCATCAAATCCGGCTGTGCATTGGACAACGAGTCCTCCGACAATGCCGACGCCGGCGTTTCCATGAACGTTGACTTCATTGACATCTGTTGTCTTGGGTCCTCTTCCACGGTCTCCTCCTCGGTCTCCTGCAGTCAAATTGTCCAATTTGCAGTGGCTTGGACGTGCCGGAGGTACTGAAAGTGAAACATAACGTCAGAATCTCAGACTAGTACTACTACACGACGACTCTCCTTTTCATCGTCCTCAAGGGCCAATTTGTGCCTAACTCAGGCAAGATGAAAAATGGAGGGAGAGGATCAGGCTGCTCTCAAGAAAAGAGCTATGCCAGGCACAAAAAGCACCTTGACAAAGAGAAAAACCCATTTTGAAGGAGTAAGAAGAATTTGGGTCTAATCGTTACACTATACCCAAAATGACTCCTTGGAAGAAATTTTGATAGGGCGGGGACAGCATCCGTATAGACCAACTTCGAGTCGCGGCCTACTTTTTTCCTCGCCTTCTTCTTCCTCTTTCAATAGAACGACAGGCACAAAAAAGAGGTAACTTATGCGGTCATACCTCATGGTGAAAGGGGGGCCTATTCCCTGCGGATTCGAAAGTTGAGGGAAGAGGCAAGAGGAGGAAACTGCATTTAATATCATGGCATGGCAAGCAGCATCAGCCTTTAGTAGCTGTAGAAGTAGTAGTGCTAGCAACCTTAGCTTCAAAATCAAAGCTGTTTGTTCTGATATAACCCCTGCATCATCCTGCACGAAGAGGAGTAGCTGCGGAGGAGCTTGAGCTGCTGATGCTCTGATGTTAGTGGACGAGGGAGGACTAGAAGTTGTGTGTGTGTGTTTTCTCTGCTGCTGCTGCTGCTGCTGCTTCTTGGTGAGACTACTACGAGGAAACTTTCAAGACTGCGGGCAAAGTATAGAAAAAGGCACTCTATGCATATGGGAAAATTTCCTCAGGAGCATAGAGAGTAGTATTGCCAGTACACATTTTACTAAAGTAGTGTATGTATAGTCTATCAACTGGTTAGAGCCATAAAAAAAGTTGCCCTTGCCTCGTGAAGTTTGAATTGCATATGAGAAGCCTTCTTCCTGCTTCTCTTCTATCATTATTTCATCGTCTTTTCTTCTCGTTTTTGGGAAGAAAGAAATAATATACGAGTGTTAAGAAGCGCTAGCTGTCGCACCTGCAAAAGCTCATCTAGAGGCATTTGTCACTTGCTTTGCTAACGGAACTTTCATAGACTCTAAATCACTCGAAACTGTCTTCTTTTATATCTCTTTTCATATATCATTCTACAACTGAAAATTCCAATTGTATGAAATGGGATGAGGAGGAGGAGCTGCATGAAGGACACAGAATACATAACCTAACCTTAAGTGGTACATGGGCACGTGCAACTACTCGGAATATTGTCATTTGTCTTGTTCTATAGGAAGAAAGCATAATAATAATGTATTGCTTAGATAGTAGCTAACACAATAGTATCGGAAAGTATTTCGTATTCAGAACCATCAAGTGAAACGTTTTGTCATATTTCCGGGGTTAGTAAACACAGAAGAAGGCAGGGTGTCTCAAAAACGAGTTGGTCATCTCAAGATCATCAGCAGACTCTGGTGTTGTTAGAGTTGACATATTGTGAAGAATGTTAGGCTTCTTTGACCACTTTGGAAAGAGCTGCTCCATCGTGTTGCTGCTCGACAGATGTGGTGGTGACTTTCTAAAACTTTCGTAGCAAAGACTTGAGAACTTTTTGAAGAGCAGTTTCAGTCTTCTGTTCTTAGAGGATCAGTATTAAAAGTTGTGTTCGGTTATTAACCGCGGCGGCTATGACCTTGATAGGCCATTGAGGAAAAGGACAAATGGTTTATCTGCTGCTGCTCCTGCAGTGGTCCTTCATATGCCAATAGTCACGCTTGGCTTAATGAGTATAGTCCTGCCCCACCAGATATATAAATGTTGACCCCAATAAAAACCAGTGTCAAACTAGCTTTGCAATCTTTGGCCTTCTGCATTCGTAATAGCTCTCAGAGTCGTAGGTTTTCAAATTGAAATACTTGTGTTGGTACTGCAAAAGGCACTTTCTGCTTTAGCTTTTGCCCTGTGTGTATATGAGCAAACTTTTCCTATATCCATATAGAGAGCTACTTTAGTTCTAAACAGAGATTTTTGGCAAATCTCGTACTTCTGCCACGCATGGCAGCAGAGGCGCGCGCGAGCGCACTCTATTTCTAATATCTCTCACATCTCGGCAATAAAAGCCTCTAGTGTATAGTAGAGAATGGAAGTACATAGTATTACTAAGTTCATTTATGGACTATGATTTATCAGCTTACTCAGCTTAGATAGAAATGCACTCGAATTTTATGGCCCCTCTCTTCAATCAATGGATATGTTCTATGTATTTGAATTTTCGTGCCAAAAACCATTTTGTTTTCATTCTGTATTTACGCGCTCGCGCTCGCTTTTTAAATCCAAGGTAAGGGTTTTAGTCTTAGCTTTTCATTTATAAAGCCTATTTGGCACAATGTGCCACCGCTAAGAGTCAAAACATTTGTCTTGTCACCCCAATGGCTCTAACAATGCACTCTCTGGTTAATTAAGGCTCGTTGAAAACAACCTTTCTTTTAGCAACCAAGAAAGCGAAGACCACGCTTGGCTTGACTGTAATCCCCTTGCTTTTCAACGTTAATTCTTTCCTTTCTTTTTCGTCAAGAAATTCCAGAGCTTTTTAGTGCAGTAGCACAAGGGGTGCACAAGGATGCACTTACCCGCAGGTATCAGATGAAAGACGCAAGGTTCAGCTTGAATTCCAAGGCTATTTTCCGCCCAACACAAAATGGTACCGTAGTCGCGACCAGTATTCAAACTGTAGACTAACTGCAAAGAGAACAACAAATTGATGAAAAATGGTCCCAAGGGACTACATACTCAGGTGGCTCTAATTTTTACTGCAATTTCAGAAAAGATGCATTTATGGTTTCCATGTTGCGACAAACATCACTACCCAAAGATAAGAGTGAAGAGCAGTGAACTCTTTAGTATTCTTGGCCTCTCTTTGAAACAATTTAACCGTCGCCTTCATTGCTCTAGTGAGCATGTAATCATTGCACAAGTACTTCAAACACGAGAGAAGCAAAAAGACGGAAGGGAAAAAATTGCAGATGTAGTAGTCATGTATGAATGTACGTACTCCATATGTGCTTTAAATTGTTATACACATACCTGCGAAGTAGGCCCTTGGGACTTGTAGCGTGATTCCGGCAAAGTGTTTAACTCTGCGCTCGAGTTGAAGGTCCAACGGAAGCGGATTCCGCTGCTGGGATTAGCCTTTACAGTGCAATTAATAGAGGCAATCTCCCCATGGGCCACGCCGTATACCATTTTTTGGTCAGCTCCACAAACAGGCTTATCTGCAATAATTATTTGAATGAATCTTCCATTCATTTGGATAGTTTGTACCAAGGAGTTTTTATGCTGACACATGTTGATGGCCTACATCAAAGAGGAAACAAGTTGAAAGCATATGCGAAAGTTCACACATCCTTTTTACTTTCTACGAGACAGTAGAGCAGCTTGTAGCCAAGGATGATATAATATTGTAAAGGGTAAGAAAATTGGGCAGGAAAAAGAGCAAAAAAGAAAATGAGCTATTGCTTTAATGAAGAGACTTGGTAATGAGGTACTTTGCAGTCTAAAGATTACAAAAGATGATCAATTTTTTTCAACGATGATGAAAGCATGTCGGAACCCCGTTTTGAGTTGAAGTTGCTCTGCTATGCTAGGGGAAGTTGTGATGCATACTTTCTTCAAAAGTAAGGCCAAACGCAGAAAGCTAAGGCAGGGCCTTCTTCTTCTTCTACTTTTTTCTGCTTGGCCATTAAAGTAACAAGAATGCCTTGGTGGTGAGTCAACATTGAAAAGCATCGTGAAAGAAGAAAGAAGAAAGTTTCTAATGCCTTTCAATTCCCAATGCAAACATTGACTCAACTAAGTTGAATGTTCCAAAGAAAAAGCATCCTGGATGGTCCTTGCTCCACCACTCCTACTTCTCCTACAAAAAATATGTCTTGGTTTGTCCAACAACAAAGTCTGAATACTCTAGAGTATCTAATAACCGTACAGCATCTATCAAACGTACAAAATGGAAAACTCGATTTCTTATGGCTTGTAAAGAAGGACAATTTGATGTTGTTAAACTGATGGCAAATGACCAGTCCAAGACTTTTAGTATCAATTTGAATGATCAACATGTGTATGGAAGGACTCCATCTGAGCTAGCCGTACATATGTACGGTTATTAGATACTCTAGAGTAGAGTCGTGTAAAGAAGAAGACCGGACATCCGAAATGTCTCCCTTTTCCGTCCGGATATTGTCCAATTCTAGTGACCACTAGTGGCGGAAAAAGAGACAAGAAAATGTCAGCTTTGCATTGAAGAGATGTCATGAAGTGGATTGTGAAATCCTCTCCTTTCACCACCGCTTTTCAACGGCTTTTAGGAGAGGCCAGCCAATTTCATTTCTTATGCAGCAGTATTCCAAAGCTACTCAGTACTCACATTTGATGTCCAGTTGGACAGGATTGGAGAAGGTGGTCCCTTCGGCATTCGTCGCCACGCAATAATAGTTTCCCGTGGCGTTTCGCCCCAGGCTCTGCAGCACTAAACTCTGGTTGCCCATAATGATGCCGTTGCGAAGATCCTGGCGGAGGTCCATTCCCTGAGGAAAAAGAAATGATATGCTAAAGCAAAACTTTGAAGTTTCTTCTTCTCTGACAGCTCTTTATCCTATGTAGTATTGAAGTCCGTTTTCTTTTCTTTAGGCTGCTCCTGAAAGTAGCTCATCTTGAATTCAACTCAGAATGAGACTAATGAAGAAACCTTGAGAAGACTACTGTATCCCTTTGTAGAGAGAAGATACAGCACAATTTACTACACAATTGTTTCAATTAAGAAAACCTTTTAGGCCTTTAAAGTCTGCATAATTGAAACTCAAAGTAGAACCTCTATGAATACAACTAAACTCAACAATAAATACACTCTATAAAAACTAAAACTCAAGACTTTTTAACTTTCTTAGTTACTAATTTGACCACTAGATGTGAATTTTATCTTATAACTGTTACTTTCAAGTGAACTCAAAAATGAATGTATTCTGAAAGTGAGTGATTTTGGTTCCTCTTTGAGTAAAAGAGTTTCCCATTGACTGTATATGTAATCTCTTATTAACCTAGATATCATTGCATGTCCTTTCAAGGCCGAATGATGTTATTAGCCCGATTACAAGAGCAGCCATAATTGGATTAGTACCCGCTACCCATCTTTCAGAAATAAAAGTTCAATGACACGATTTCAGCTGAAGTTAATGTAGTGTGTAGGAAAAAATGAATGGAAAACTCACATTGAACTTCCAGACAATTTTGTAGACTCTGGGTTTGGCATCAATGCTGCATTCAAAGTAGACGTCGTCGCCTTCTTTAATGCCATCAGGATCCAAGGTGGAGCCCAGGCTCAAGCGAACACGAGGCAAATCTGAAAATTAGAAAGCATTCAACGTAGTAGTACAACTATCACGGAAGAAACTCCATTTTTTCACAGATGAAAATATGTAGGGAAACACTGTGCAAAAAGTTTTTTTAAGACAGGAAGTCGAGTAGTCTTAGCAGCAATAGCAGAAGAAGAACCAAAAGTTGGTCCTTCTCCTCCTCCTCCTTTCTTTCATAAGAAGAAATGAAAATTATGACTGCGCATCCATGTCATAAACTTCGAGGTCCGTGTGCGTTCTTCTATGACAATATCCCTTCCCTTCATTGACCAGATTGAGCTCTGCAGACTTCCAATTAGGCAATAGAGGAATGTTCTCTACTTTATAAAGTTATAGCTTGTTACCTTCTTGCTTGCTGTAGTTTTCATGAAAAAGTATTGCTATATGTATCCGAATTTGTAAATTTTGAAGGTTTGACCACTAGATGGCGATTATCATAGGTCATAGCAAATGTGAAAATAATGATTTTATTGCCAAAAAGTATCTGGATTAGAAGCAAATCTGCAGAAATGCAATCACTTTTGGCGTTGAACAAATCATTCGAGACACCAAACAAATTCCGACATAGATGTCGCTTAAGTTTTGTATTCCAACACTTTTGATATTACATCTAGATGGAACTTAACTCAATAATTACTGAGTATTACGTAAGTTTGCGAAAATTCCTACTTTTTATTTCATAAAAATGATTCAGAACTGAAGAAAGTTAGCCAAGACTATATAAACGCCAGCTAACGATTTATTCGGATTTTTTTTTTAATTGCGAATTGTATCTATAATGTTGCCAGATATGGATCGATAAAGTAACACAAAAAAATTGCATAAATTCTTGGAAAAATACAAACATTCGCACCTATTCCACGCCCTTCCAATAGCCAAAGTTAAGGCAAAGAAAAAAAAGTTCTCTAAAAACTTTTCACTTGGCAAAGTGGCAAGCTTCATTCGGTTCTTCCCCTATTCTATACTGACCCTTCCATATGTTACCAATTGGAAGTAAATCAGAGTGCCACACCAGTCTTCTCATTTTCTTGCTTGCCACCCGATCCCTCCTTTTGCTCCTCTTTCCAAGGAATACTACGAAGGGGGTTCCTGAATGTGTACTCTAAAATCCTAGTTGTCAATAAACTATGTATAGCATATCTTAGAAGAGTAAATTGATGACAAGCCAAAATTTGTCACTGCTTTGCTAGCTCTGTCATCATGTTACTACATTATGCAAAAGAGCAACTTTGCAGAAATGAACATAAGTAGGATTTGGCGTGTATCCAAACAAACTTCCTTTACATAGCAGAGAAATTAGGAAAACAGCAGCAGCAACCATTTTGCTTTGGCTACTATGTTCTATTGAGGGGACGACGACGGTCGCATAGTAGCAAATAAAATATGCTTCTTCTCTATCTACTGTATTCTGTTTTGCTACATAGTACATAGTACTAGTAGGGGAGATTTGCATTCTGTTGGCCCATCTTCAAGCTCTAGTATTCTTTACAGTAATACGAAGCAATAGTACAGTCGCAGTAAGTCGTCTTTCGTTGGCCGACTCTAGAGGATTTATGTCCATAATTGCTTTTCAACCATTTTTCTGCTACTGCATAGTAGCTAAAAATGGAACTATGATCTTTTCAATTACCTTCTTCAGGACAAAAAGAAGGCCTTTTCAATCAATGCGAATTGCGAAGACAGTTGATTTTTGCAATAGAGTAGTACTGCATTTGCATAAGGAACCAGAACACACTTTTCGAAAAGTCAAATTTTTGTCCAAAAATTCAATTTTGACAAAACCCNGACAATTTTGTCGGGAAATCAAAGTTGAATTTTTGGACAAAAAATGAAGATTTCGAACAATGTGAGATAAACGGAGAAAAGTTGGGATTATTTTCTTCCCTTTCTTTCTGGCGGCCAGATTGCGGTTAGTAAGTCAAATATGCAAGTATTGAATAAAACGTCAATAAGGAATAAACGGGACATAAATTGAGAAAGCTATAAGAAAAGTTGGGAAGGAAGGAAGGGCTCTACTCACAGTTGATGTCCAAGTTCCACGTGTCCTCAATTTGAGAGGCAGGCATCACAGGATTCTCGGCACGACATCGCAAGACTTTTCCCATGTCGCTCACCTTGGGCTGAAACCGCAGAGTGCTGGAAGTTACGTTGCCACCATCTGAGGGCTGCAAAATAACACTCAAGAATCTTAAAAGAAGCCTGAAAACACACCAGAATGAATCTGAGGGCTGCTAAGAAAAATGGAAGACCTTTGACTTGAAAAATGTGACCGCATTACAGACCCTTGCAAGATGAGGATAGATTAATCTGCTGCTAGAGCTGCTCAAAGTCCCTTGGGACACAAAAATCTAAAAATCCACAAATTCGATTGGCTGCATCATTTTGTAGCTTTTGTTGTCTTTCATCCTGTCCAAAAGAAAGAAGTTTTCCCCTCCTCCTTTCAGTTCTCCATTTCCTTCTTCTTCTGATGTAATACAATCTCACAACATCCATTTTCACAAGTGTAATTCAAAAGTTGAAAATCTGGGTCAAATCCCCGGCCTCATCATATTTTTTCCCCTCCTTACAACTTTTTTTATAACTCTGCATGATAGATTCTCATCGTCATTCCCACCACTTCTACTCATCTACATTTTCTTCCCCCTAGTAACTCGTAAGGCGTTCGGGTAGAGAGGCAGGAGCTACTTTAATCCCTGAAGTAAGAAGAGATACGCAAAGTTTATAAATCGTGCAGGAGTAGCAGCTTGGGCTTAGCACGTAAGCAAAGTAAAGTTTCATCCCATTGATTCTGCGTGGAAAGAAAGTACTACTATAGAAAGGCAAGGTACCTATGTAATATGTATATAAACGCAACTTTTCCCCCTTTATGACTGTCATAGCTTTAACTTTGCATCTTTTGTTCAACATACCATATAATATAGTCTACTGAACAAAGAAACTTTTCAGGTATAAAACAAACAGAGTAACTTTTTTTGAAGACTGAATTCATTCACTTTTAATATGAATTGATGATGTTGTGCTGTGCTGCGTAGCTTTAGATTGAACAAAGTGTTTCTTTTCCCCTTTTTTCTGGTATAAAGTCTGGAAATATATGTGGTAGTATCTTATCCGATCCCCCTCAAGGTTTTCCGCTGCTGCCGGTCCCCTTCTCCTGTTCTCTTGGATCCATTTATGGATCAAAGTAACATGAAAATCAAGCAGTGCTTCTTCCTTAGTTACCATCTTGACCACGCGAGTATCATCATCAGCAATATTTTCAAAGGAAGGAACTTGTCAAAGCATTGCTTGCACAACTGGATAAAATGATATTGTACCTGACTGCTATGATCGAGTAGCTGCGTCGTTCCCAGCCACCAAGTGACAAGAGCCGAAGGTCTTGAGCCGTAAGTGGTGCAGTGGACGTCGTACACCCTCTCGGCCGACAAAGCATCCCTGGCCGTCTTGATATGAACATACAAAGGCAACACTGCAATGAAATGAAGATTTCTTTATGGTTGTAAAAAAGAAAGCGTAGTAGAGCAGGAGGCATCAGCAGTAGCAAAAGAATGGCAATATTACCGGAACAGAACCGAAAAAAAGGCAGAGAAACGGAAAAAAGAACGGCCATTATTTTCTTTCTGCAACGAGCTAGCCTCTACGAGGCTGCTACCTCACGGCCTCCCTTCTCACAGTGCATCATCAAATTTTGCTCCTTTGTCAAAAGACAGCCTCGCGTCGCATTGCTGGAGCAGAGAGCAGGAAAGGGACTTCAGAGAGCTGGAGACCCACAGCTCAAAATTGGCTCAAGGAGATGCAAACAGAGAGCAGCCTCTTCAGCAGAGCCTCCGAGCCTCTTTCTTCTACCTCCACAGTTTTTACAGCATTAGACACCAAAAAAGATCTTCAAAAGTCTCATTTTTGTACCCAACTTTTTTCTAGCATTGTCAATTCCCTATTGTTCATTCATGTTTTTCAACGTTATTGTGAACGACTAGACTTGGTTTTTGCTATGCTTGACTGATACAGGATCAATTTGCATAGGCGCATACCAAATCAAGGGCACATATGGATAAAACTGATGATTGACCTGTTCGAGGCTGCCTTTGATGTTGTATGTGCTGTATAATGTAATTGAGGTCGTTGATGCTCTGCCGAACATTATGTCTTGTCCATCATAAAATACTCACAGTTCATTTGCAGAACAACAGAGGCTCTGGAAGCCTGAGTCATGTTTGAGTTGGAGGCCAAGCACGTGAAGGTCGTGTCGACATCTTGACGATGGACGGGCCCCACCACCAAGGTGGACGTGACCACGTCATTCTCGTTTCGGCTCTCGCCAAGAACTCGATGCGGTAGGCCCCCGTCAAATACTTCGGTAGCGGACGCTTTGGCTCCTCGGCCTCGTCCATTGGAAGAAGTTGCTGATGCCTTAGTCGATTGAACATGGCGGCCGTTGGTCAGCCAGTGAAGATTGGGATCCGGTCGACCTGAAACGATCAAATTCCGTTAGTCAATAGACCAGAAAAGAAGCTAAAAGCCATTAACACTTTTGCTTCCATCCCCCTTTCACGTTAGGCCTTTCGACTACTTCAAAGGCTGAAAGTCTTCTAATTTAGGCGAAGGTTAATCAAGGTCCCTAATTTTCCTCTAGTCGGTGATTGATGATTGGAATAATTTTGAGTTTCAAAATGTCGAGTCATAATCGTCATAATCATATGATAATTATCTTGGATATTAGGGAATTTAGTGACTTTTTCCTTTTTTAGGAGTAAGAAGCTACTTACCTACTTACAAATGAAATAACGGTCAGGTTTACTGAAGTTACATATTACAGTGTACCGGACCTTTTTTTTGTTTGCACCCTCCTGTAGTATTCTTATACACAAAGCCTACATTTTTTCATTCTGCAAACTTTGATGTCGCACGCGCTTCGCATTTTTTGCAAAACCAAAGTTCACACATCTTCATCTTTAACTTTTCTATCCTATTTTCTCAAACTTTAGAAAAAACTCTCTCATTTTTTGGAAGAATTGACCGTGAAAAATGGATCAATATTTGACTTTGGCAGTTTTGAGCTGCGGCGGCCTCCTTCATCCTCGTTTTCGATCGTGATATGCTACCTTGCGTTTTTCTACCAGAAAAGAGGCTGAAATAGAGCCGCTTTGGCCTTTCCGTAACTGCTCAAGCGCGTCTTCACTTGATCTCAGCACTTCTTCACTCTAGACACAAAAAAGTGGGAAAACCATTTTGAAGTCTGTGCACATTTCTCAACGTGACGTAGCATATTGGCATTCCTGGCTTCTTCATTCCAGCTACGCCAATGTGGAATCACCGAAGCGTTAAAACGTCCTCGCCGACCTCCGAGGCCACTTTACTAAACTAATTGCCAAAAGGATTGATTTTTCCCCATTTGAAGATTGACCTCGGCGGCCTCGGAGGTCGGACTTTTATGGCGCTACATACTTCTTGTTCCGCTCTGGTAATCCTCCAATGCATTCTCCTTCTGCTTGCAACTCGAAAGGCGGTGAAGTGTTGTTCAATTTTGAGGCTTAGCCCATTTACGGTAGATGCAAAGATCGCTTGGAATCCTTGGAATGTTGACTTGGAAAAGCGTATCATAAATCAACCTTCGTTTCCGGAAGAGGTAAGGAACGAAGAGTGATATTTTAATGCTTTTTTACAGCAACACTAACGATGCACATTGCACAGTGAGTAAAAGACACGATAAAACCTTCCTATTCGCTATGTTTCTGAGGGGTTTTTTTTTCAAATGAGTTTGAATTTCAGTTTATGGAAATTTTTGTAGTTTTTCTAATGGAATGTGGCCTACTGTGCAATGGAAAGTGTATGCTTTCAAGCATGAAAATAACGCAAACAAGGATGAGAGGATAAAAATTCTAGATTTTTTTTTCGCTAGAAAAAGCCAGGAAAATACGCCTTTGAAGTTTAGATTCAAGCCATGATAAGCTTTTTTTTTGCTTCCGTATTCAGTACATACACTTTACTATTTGTAGTACGCATGAATTTTTGATGGTTCAGCTACCACCGTCCTTCCTTGTGTATCAAAATGCGGTAGACTTTGTAATTGCCCCTATGGAAGTTCGCCATACGAGAAAAAAAAATCGCCCAAATTATACGGGTGCGAAAATTAGAAAGCTATATATCTACCAACGTTAATAACACCTTCCTTCTTTAGCAGTTTCAATTCCTAATTGCTAGCGAACGAAGCGAGGGTCCACTCTCTTCTCTGCAATCCGCTTTTCTCAACTTTCCCAATAACAATACATATTTCATTTGTTCTAAGTCCCTATGCCAACAACGCAATATTTTACTATCTGTGACTTTACAATACACTTGATTTGACCAATGCAGATTCGCTCAACCACAGCGTACGGCCCCTTTCTCATTTTTTTGGCGACGACGACCCTACTTAGATACTAAATGGCATTTGGAAAAGATTGAATTATGCAAATCTGAGGCCATCCGGAAGTTGGAAATCTAATTACATTGTCGGTTGCTGCTGCTGCTTCAGGGATTTCTTTGAAGACCGACGATTATTATTCATGTGAGAAGAAGAAGCAGCAGCAGCCAGGCATTGTCGACGAGTCTCACGATGAGCTACTGCCTTTATAAATGGTTGATGCCAGAGATGCTTTGCCTAGAGAGCCCCTACTCACTGGCTAAGGAGATAGCATCTCTTAAAGTCCCATTAATGAATAAGAGTCTTGCATTATTTCCAAACCTAGACAACACTACTCAGAATTCTTACCATGCTGTTCCATTAGTCTAAACAATTCATGGAATTCATAAATACAGGCCTAAAAAGTTTTGAATGCTTTCACGTAAGAAATGTAAAAAAGGTGGGTTTTTTTTCTTCAAAAAAGTTGATGAATGAGAATCTAATTGGGCAACAAAAATGTACTGAAGATGTGGTGGCACTTTTGTTAAGGAGCCTCTTCAGGCTACCAAAGTTTCTAAGTACCAGCTGCTTTCGCTTTCTAGCTAGCTGCTCTCTATATATGTATGATAGTGGAAATAGGAGCAACATCCTTGCGTGCGTAGTAAAGCAGGGTAGGCAGCCGATTTTGGCACCGTGCAGCAATGTCATCCCTTGGCAATTACGTGTGCTAGAGGACCAGAAAACCACAACAACTTGGCAAGGACGTATTTTGTCTTTAGTGTGCCAATTGTCAACTTTGCAGAGAGACAATATGCGGACAATACGTTCATTGTTTAAAAATGTCATTTTTCTACCTTTGTTGGTCTTAAGGTGGCTGAAAATGGCAAAGGAGAGTTCTCTTGGGACCCCTTTTCTGCTGCTGCCTTCGAAGTCGAGACCCGAAGCCGAAGGAAAAGTCGATGTCCAATGCAATTCGCAGAAAGGGAATAGTTTTCCTAAATCGCCATACCATCAAGCTAATGCTTTCTATAGCAAAAAGAGAAGGGGGGACCGACAGATTTTAGGTCCCAGTAGTAGCACCGCTCCTGACACGCTTGGGTAAACAAATTATGACTTCTCAATCTGCTGTTCCCCGCACTTTTCCTTTCTTTCTTTCCTGCGATTGCTTTCAATGCCTGGCTGAAGAAAGTACAAGTCGGCTAGATATTGAACGGAATCGACATCAAGGACAGGAAATCCTCTGAAAGTAAGTCAGCAATAGTGGATATAAAAGTGTACTAGAACACAATAAAGACGAAGAAGCTTCATCAAAATTTTCGGTATTTTCACTGTTTGTATTGTGTACCTTCTAAAAACTCTTGTATCTTATGTCGGATACTTATCCCTTTTCCCGTATGCATCCTTGTTTCCTAAGCCTTTCTTTTGTGATTGATAACAATCATTTCCGCTACATGTATACAACAATGCAAAATCCATCGTGTTTATAAAACAAGAAGAAGAAGAAGCAGAGCTGTGGGCCGCCGTGGGGCAAAGAGTTGGGCTATGCGGACCACCAATCTCATGGTCGAGAGGTTTTGCTCTTGCACACGTTGTTTTATGCCTTTCACTTTAGCTGGCATTGATGAATGACTTTCAATTTAGGCCAGTTTTAAATTCAAGCCCTATGTGACCTCTCTCTCTCTCACTTCTCCCCCCTCTAACTGGATAATCTCGTTATGCTATGCTAGGGATACTCAAAGTAGCAGATTTCAAAAGCTTCGATCGCCTCATTCTCATGCAACTTTCACACAGGAATCATTGTAGCATGATGAAAATAGAAAGCCTCGTCAATCAAGCTACACCAACACCTCAAAGACCCTAGAGAAAACCCCCCCGAATGTATTTTAATGTATTTTTCGGTGTTTGATCTCAATGTTGTTGTTGTCCTTCCTTCCCTACAGGGTGTTGCAGCCTTGCTGCCACTACTTCTGCTCCTTCTTCTACTACTACGAGATGCACAACATTTCAAATTGGTTTTACTACGTGATGCATAGTAAGCGTTGGCTAAACTTTTGATGAAAGGACTCTATATTTAGCTACTAAAATGTTGCTAGCCTTAATTAATTACAAAGCAGGCCTTTTTTCAAAACCAAAGAATCAACAGTTCGGTTTCTTTTTAAAACAATGTATCATTATTGATTGAGTCTTGGAGATTTTTTGCCTTTGAATGAAGAAGCATGCTGTATAGTGTCTGGCAAAAAACAATTTGTCGTGCTGTACACACACTATATAGACTAACCCGGTAGTGTATTGTAAGGTATAAAGAGAGGTAGCTACAGTAGTAGCAAGGTAGAACATTAATCTTACATGGCTCCTCTCTTCGACACCAAAAGCATGCTTCTTCCTATCTCGGAGAGCACCTCGCTCGCTCCCAGACGCGACATTTTAAATAATTAGGACTCCCTTTATTCTCCTAAGGTGACAGCAAGCAAAGGGTTTTTTGTACTTTTCTCAGTACTAGCAGTCGTAATGGTCTCTTCTTTACTTCGTCTCAAAGTATTTTTTAGGTCTTTGGTTCACATATACTGCGGTGGGGGGCAGCCCACCATCCCTAATGGTTTTCCCTTCAATGCGGCATTTCTATGCCTTTCTGAAGGCTTAAGCACAGCAGAAAGACAGCAGAAGCAGAGCCTCAGTTTTTAATGTCTTTTAGAAGTGATTAGTACTTTGCCGCTTTGTCATTTCGGTGCTTAATCAATTTGATAGTCTCTTCGAGGTAAAAGTTTCTGAGCACTTCTCGCTGCTCCTCTCCTAAGCTAACTAGGTCTCTTCTCAGGCTCGTAAATAATGGTGGAAAGCACCACCGTTTTGACTCGACGACACTTTGAGCCATAAAAGCCGCTTTTCGACTCTCGTTTTTGCCATAAACACAGTGTTTGACAATCACCAAAATAGTCTAATTTCCTACTTTAACTAAGGAGGTCCAAAAGCTTTCCATACTTCGCATTCTATCCCACATTTGAGATTTTTTTGAGTGAATTCAAAACTTTTGGTGACTCTTGAAGTTGCAAGGTGGTACACAACAAAAAAAGCCAGATGCTGGTATTCTAGGAGAGTTTGAAGGTTGTAACTTGCATGCATTCTGTTTCATCTTTGACATGACAACAAATTGTGTTTGCCTTAGACAAACTAGGTCGCGGATTTACTAGAGTAGCATCATCTTGGAAAATCTAGGTCCGATCCTACGATCGATGCAATATTGAAAGGTCTGTGATGATGACCTACCTCCACTGACGCTGCAAGTTAAGATCAACTCGACTCCTTCGTTGTAAGGCCCCAGATTGGTTTCCACGATAATGCCTCGCTCATTATAGATGACAGGTCTTCCGGGTGGCACTGAAAAAGGAAGGGAATCAGAAATGGTTTTTGGTTGGGGCGGATTGCCGAATACTACGGTGGCGCTGAGCTGCACAATGGCTACTTCTGCCATCTGAAATGCAAATCCCTAGAAGTCTCTCTTGAAAAATCCTATCTTTCTATTCTACTCGTGTACTACGCATAAGCCATCTTGGGTCGATATTAAAAGATAACAGTAGTAGTAGTGCCATAGTACATCTCAAAAGTGCCCTTGACACTTTTTGGTGGTCAAAATAGAAAAGTCCTTGGGCTTAAAGAAAATACTCTAATGTCATAAAAAGTCTTATTTTCCTTACTACTGTAATCCGGAAAAATGATATGTATTTCAAATACATGCGGTATGTATCTCAATTTCAGAGAATTGGATCTATATTTTAGGATGGATCCCTATCCTAAAAGTGACATGAATAATGACATAAAGTGTAACTTTGCAGAAGTTATGCACTCTCTCCTCCTCCCAATCCCACTAGAATAAGACATGCAAAAACGCCATATTTTGTTTGCAAAACGACGTGCTTAAAAAGAAAAGTTTTTTTTTTGGGAACGAACACACGGTCTCGTAGTAGACGAAGTGTATAAAAGCCAGGCATGGCTCAGCTAAGCTGATCGATGCAGTCGATAAAACTTCTGCATTTAGCTCACATTTGTTCTGGTCCATAAAGTGTGGTAAGCATCCTCAAGATCCTAAGCACACGGCTACTGCCTCGATGCGAGAGGATACAGCAGCAGCAGCTGTACAAATGGCTTTGACACCTTACTTGACATTGCGTTGCTGCACCCATAGCAGCCTTAGTAGTGTATCGGGGAAAAAACTCTTTGGGCTACATATGGTATAGAGGGAAAAAGGCTAGAGCAATATATCTATAGTAGCTAAGATGTAGCACGTGCGGAAGGCAAAAGGCTCTCAATTGTAATTTATGGCGTCTTGCTCAAAGACTTCTTGACCTACCCCCAGTCGCTTTACCACTAGTTTTGCTGAGTATTAGAACTGCCTAAGAACTTATTTTGTTTTTCTTTACTCAACTAGGGACTACAACTGTAGAATACAAAATTGGTTCTCCTTCAACAAAATACTTTGCAGTTGTACTACATCTAGCAGTAGCAGGAAAATACTGCTGTTAGAAGAGAGCAGACAAAAACCAGTCTATTGGAGTGGTCTGACTAGTCTCTTGAAATTGCAATAGGCCTTCTTTTTATACCATTGTAGTCTAGGAGAGGCCACAAAGTTTGGAAAGCAGTAAAAAAAGAAGACCCAATTTGAATTTGTAATAAGCGCAACTTGCGAGTTCTTTAAGGGTTTTGAGGATCTTCTTCTTTGAAGTCATTTTGAATAAAATATGCACAAATTACACGACGCATATCATCTCGTTTTGATCGCATTGATGCAAAATGCATTGGAAATCAGATCATATATAGGAATCGCATATAGGATCCCCTATTTTTGAAATGAGTGTATTTACCTATAACTTCCAAATGTATTTTGAAGTTTTGCGTTGGCGCATGTTTAAAATCCACTCTGCATCGATAAGTGCCTTCATCTCCGTCACGTAGGTCTTCAATCCAAAGTACAGGCAAAGGATTGGCTTTCTCTTCGAAACGAGCTCGAGCTCCCAAACTTCCATCGTTCCAATGACGGCCAACTTCTGAGCCCTGACCTCGTACGTCGAAGCTGTAGGAGAGTAGAGCAAGCAAAATTATCATCGCCAATGCACTTTTCCAAAAGAGTAGCAGCAAAAAAGGTTCGCCACCACCACCACTACGGTTTACACTTTACAGTCGTAGAACCGTAGAAGCATAACCAAAGGCAAAAAGGAAGTAGGTCTAGGTAGGAAATTCTAGGTAATCCAATATTGGCTTGAGCAGCGCCGGTGCATTTTCGGTTTTCGGTCACTTGGTCAAAGAAACCAACAGGGTTTGGACGAAAAATCACATTACACCTGTAGAGTGTAGATTTTACATCCATAATTTTCCGCATTATTCACCTACCAAAAATGCACCTTTTTTTAACCGTTGGAAATTAGTGACTGGAGAAGGTGAAAAGATGCACTCTGCAGCTCATAACTCATTCTGCTTTTTCGGAAATGCAGTAGCAGTAGAGTAGGGCGCAGTAGCAGCAAAAAATTCCCAGTAAAGTTCAATTATGTGTCTCTCTGTTCTTAGGCCACAGCAGAGCAGGCAATGTCCTCTTTGTCGTAGTATAAGATATGCATTCTGCAATTTCGCTGCTGCCACTTGCATTTACATAAGATTTTTGACGGGATTTGTTCATCTGCAATTTGCTACTTTGGTGGGTTGCATGTAAGTTCTTACCTGTAGATTGGATCTGGCGAAGGTTCCTTGAACCAAATGACAAGTAAAAGGGGATTTTGTGGCGAAGGCGGAGTAGTGTCACAAGGTAGCCTAGCACTTCGTCCCACCAAACCAGACACATTAGCCACTGGTACCACCCCCTGGTTATCCGATAGTTCTGCACGAAGAAGAAATGGAAGAAGAGGTGAGTGACTGGATAAGAACTGCAGACAACTAAACAGATGTAGAAAAGTAGCGGAAATCCTAGGCTATGCAGATTTTTTGGCGGCAAAATCCTAATTTTCTGCTTTCTTCGCTAGTAGCCAAGAGAGCTCTACTACATAGTGGTGCAGTATGCCTCTGAAAATGCAAATTCTTCGCTCTGTGGGTTACTTTTGAACTCTCTGCCAGGACACAAAAGAAGTACTTCAGTGAATCATTTCCCCTGCGGGAAATTACAGTGATCCCTTTGTCGTCCTGCCATTAGACTAGAGGGTAAAAGTCGTCTAAGGTTCTTAGAGAGCAGCTTTTACTTTTACGCTAGCTGCCGCTCACTGCTGCTGTGTGTCATAGCAGAGCTTGGCTGGCAATCACAATAAAGACAGTAGCAGCAGAGGTAAAATAGCTAAGGACATAGAATGTGTCTCGTCTTACCTTACTACTACTCTATACTATAGATATAATTCCGGGAAAATGGTGGCTCTTAAAGGCACTTCTTACCTTCGTTGTCTTCTTCCGCTGCTGCTGCTAAGGTCTTCTTCCTATCTTTGGGGAACGATGCCTCCAGATATTGCATTAAGAGCAGTAGAACCATGAAGTAGTGGAAGGTGGATGAACAGAACTTTGTTGTCATTTTGTGGTTGCTGCTTCTTCTTATTGGCACAAGTGCAATACATTGTTTAAAATACAACCATTAGATCTGGAGAGCAGATACAGTTCGTCTTTGTCTGAAATATTGTGGAGTTTCACAGCTTTCTTCTCGGTCTTCATCATTGTTGTAGAATCACAAGTGCTACTGTTGCATACTGTGTGAAAATCACAAGAAAATGTCTCATTTACGATCGAGGCCTCGATACAGTCGAGTTTTCGGGCTATAACGAGGATCGACTCTATCGGTCTTAGGTCTTAGTTTATACCGAATTTACCTTTGTTTTATGGCAACGTAAGTATGAAAGCTCGTTTCTCATGAATGGGCAGACAATGTATGCGACTTTTTTGACTGATTTTCCAACACTGTGCAGTTACGAGCTTAACCACATCCAAGCAGCAGACACAAACGTAGAGTAGGATGCTGTGGTAAAGCACATTCAGATCCGCGTCGTAGTGAAGCTGGAATATCAAGAAGATTCATCATTTTACCATAATACAGATATCGTTCTACTAGTATACACACATACTACTACACTTTATTGCCAACTTTTCACATTCAGGAAGAGAACAGAACAAAAGAGAAGATGTGTTTTTCATCTCTCCTCTAGCTCCTGCTACTGATACTACTACCAGTAGAATAAACGTAGTATAAAAGTGTGAGGAAACAAAAACTTGGAAGAAGAGGGGAAAAAACTTCGCCACCCTTTGGCCTCCAACTACTATAAAATACGAGTACGAAAGAAGAGAAGAAAAAACAAGAAGCGTTTTGCGTTCCATTCATTCTCATCAATTTTTGTTTGCGTTGTTAGGCCCTACCTTCAAAAACTTTGGCTACATTTTCTCATTTTTGTGCTGTGTTCGCATATTGCAACGCTGATTTTTCCTTCTTCTTCCAATATTAGATCCAAATTTATGCATTTGCTTGTTGAGGAGTGTCGTGGCAGTGTTTAGACATAGGACAGCAGCTCGCTTCGCTCGTATTTTTGTCACCTTATCCTTACGATAAATCCTTTGGGATACACATTATACAGTACACCGATACATTGTTGTTGTATGTATTTTCATAAAGCAATTTTCCGCACTAATTCACCAACGCTATTCCACTTATTTTTCTCAAGAAGAAGAAGAAGATTTTTTCTCTTCTTTCTCATCCCTTTACATAGATCGAGTTTCACCTTGGTCCTTCGAGAGGCATAATGGTAGAAGAAGCTGGTTTCGCGGTGGATGAAGCCATTTGAAATGCATCAATCTCTAGGGAGTTGTAGCCTAATACGTATTGTAAAATAAAAGAGGCTGTTCTCGTCACGAGTTCACATTAAGCCAGCAAAAAAAGTCTTCTTCACATAGTACAAAAGTAGTTAATTTGGTCAAGACTTCTGCTTTTTAAAGGACAATATTCATAATCTGCATAGCATGTTGACGTTTAGATATATAGTAGTGCAAAATTGCGAACAAGAGGCAGAAAAAAACGACTCTTTCTTTTTCACCACGTTGTTCTAGTTTCATCATCATTTATTCAGAAGATGGGGAAACTCGATGCCCCAGCGATCCATTCTGGCTAACATCATGGCCTGTCAAGAAGTGGAGAAGGAGTCTAGATGGTAGAAGTAAGGTTGTAGTAGGAGTGGAAGTCTCAACTTTTTTAGCCATACAACCAGATTGAGTTCCAGAGAAGCAAGCAGGGGCAGGGGCAGCAAGCCCACATTCATAAAACGAAGGAGAAACAAACAACATTACAAGCTAAAAGAAGAAGAGCTCGGCTATCACAACAGCCTGCTTGCACGTGAAATGGTTATTAACAACAAATGCCTCGATATCCTCTCGCGATCTCGCGCTTACTCTTCTTTCTTCACTGAATGGCTTTCTATATCTAACAGAATTACTACTGGCAATTTAAAGTTTCTGTTTCCTATTGGGAAATTGGATAAGTTTGGTCTTCTTTGCTACTGTGTGAAATTGACTAAAAAAGACTTCCTACTTTTTTACGCTTTCACCACGAGCGAAACGAGCTTTTGGTAGTATTCCAAATGTACAAGAAAAACAATTTCTTCTCCCTTCTCATGAGACTCTGAAAAGAGAGCAGGTTAGGCCTACTCCATACCATAAGAAGAAATCAATCTTAGAAATGAAGGTTGGAAGATCCTTCCGGATTTCCGTCAAGTAGTAAAAGGCCCTTCCTAAGGCTCCTCGACCATAGCAGTGGTGCTGATGTTGGTGCAGACTGCTATGTGACAACTAATTCATGAGGAATTCCGACCACGTTTTGCTTTTTGGAGCTGCTAGCAAGCAAGCAGGAAAAAAAATCTAGGGGAAAAACCTAGATGCTAAAAGCGGCATCAGAAAGAAGGAGGACGAGGAGGCCCTTTTCATAAGTGGCATGACAGTTTGGTCGTACGACGACAAAAAGTCGTCATTGTTGTCGTTGCTCGCGGCGGCCAGTCCACGTCTTAGATCATGAAGATCCGTACGCACAACTCACAATCTCTACCGCAACTGTTGGTACAAATAAGACATCTGGGTACATAGTTATTATTTGACACCCAAGTGAAAGCATCTCCCATGCAGTACTGCAATTGTAGAACGTGCGTGATCTGTCAGTTCGTCAGGAATGACAACTTCCTGCGAAACCATTTCTTTTCTTTTCTTTTTTTGTCAAAAGGTTTTTAGAATTGGACCGTCAAGAACAAACACTACTATCTCTACCTAGCTAGGAGAACGAAGACTCTGCACTGCACGCACAAAAATCTAACATTTGAAGACAGGAGTTCTTTTTAAAGAGTCATTTGGAGTTAATTGAAAATCGTGCTTGGTGGTGCAAAAAGGCACTAGAGCTTCAATACTTGACAAGAGAAGTATTTGATATTTGAGTTTGTAAAACATTTAGAAGGTTTCTTTTGGTACAGCTCTAGGTACATTCATGGCATTGCATTCATGTACTCACGTTGGCGTTGAAATTGTTTCTAGAATATGCAGCAGAAAAGAATCTTAGGAATGTATCTCTTACACAATGTCCGAATCTTGGAGTGGTGTCTTGCAAGGTACATTATTATAAACCGAACAAATCAAATCTCACGGTCATGCACTTATAAATGTCTCATTTTGGGATATTTTCAAACACAGTGTAGACTGTAGACGAAGAGCAAGTAACCAAAAGAACTAAAGAATTTTTGCTTTTGAGTAGTAGTAGAAGGAAAGTACTTTCGCTTGCTTCCCTCTCCGCGAGTTTTTGTCCAAATATAATAATGACACCATCATTACGAGTGTATGACTCTCTAGCCTTACAAATGGTAGCAAAAAAATGAGACTCAAGATATAAAGTAGAGTAGCAGCAGCAGGAGTTCTCTATAGTTTTGATTGCGGCGGAGGCGATGCCGCCGGATAGATCCTAGTAGTGAACGTGATATATAAAAATTGAGCAAAGGCCAAAAAAGGACGGATTTTAGAAAGGTCCTGAAGTGCTCTGGCTCTTACCGTTAACAGGATTTATTGAAGGCTGTTTTGGTCGACAAACCGCCACCACACAACTGCTCGCAGTTCTGGCTGAGAGCTTGGAAAAAGCCGGTGACGTTCTCTACAAGCGAGAAGCGGCTCTCCTCGCGAGGCTCCGACGACTACTCGACGACCTCCAAAGCCAAGCTAGGAACGGAGGAAAAGGCCTTTTAATCCAGCCTAAAAGATGTTAAGAGTGAAATGGCTTCAACGGCTTCTTTTTTGCTCTACTGCATGCAGAAAATGCTGAAAACGCTGAAAGTGAGTGTAGCCATTCTTGCATCACAGTTTCTAGTGTTTCGAGGTCATTAGCCAAAGTTGCACTTTGGAGGTCACTGGTTTTTTTTTTTTTTTTTGTCCAAAGTGGGATTCTGCTGCAGTTATGAGTTAGCAAAAAACAGGTTGTTTTTTCTAATTTTTTTCGAGACCAAACTTTGATGTGGAAGAAAGTTTATTTTATGTATTGGTAAAAAAAAGTGAACAAGAAAAGGTCTCATTTGGTATCAATGCAATCAAAGCATCAATCAAGTAGGTAACTTATCTTAAAAAGAGTATTGTTCTCCGAAGAAGGGCTTGTCACCTTGTGATAGGACTTTTAACGGATTTTTGAACACTGTGGTCTATGACACAACAAAGATACCCTACTCAATACTAACTTTTCTTTTCTTTTATCTTCACATGTGTGTCTTGATTAATTCATACAAAGTGGCATCAAGAAGAACAAAGTAGTGTTCCCGAAGAAGGAGAAAATGGAAATCACCAAATCAGACAATCTTAAAAAATTTATTTGCAAGCAAATTACTTCTTTTTGAAAAATGTGTCCTACTTTAAGTATTGAAAATCCTATTTTTACTGCAAATTAAAAATCGCTGAGCTCATTGGATAGCACATTGGGGCAAAATCTAAAATCAAAACCTTATTAAAAAGTAGTTTTAAAAGAGCACCAAAGCAGAAATATTTTGTGCACGAAAATTGTGATAGTGTTGCGGTTGTGAATTTGGCCAATTTGAATTTTCAGACAACAAATCCACTTTTGTACAACTTTGCCTAACAGTGTATAATGACTACAGTTGTGTAGTCTGGCTTGAAATGGCTACAATTACATTATAGGGACTTTTTTGCAACAGACTTTTAGTATAGGAAAAAAGCCCAAAGGAAGGAGATTTTAGGGTCACGTAGAGCCATTGCAAGAAATCGAGAAAGCAGAGCAGAGAGCAGCAAAATTCAGAGACGAAAAGAGGTGGAAAAGCGAGGCTTATTACAGCTATAAGTTATTTTACACCCTACTACAGAACCAAGCAATACTGCACAGTACACACCTTCATTAGTAGCAAGAAAATGGTATAGCAAGAAATGGCCTAGATCTTTGATGAATGTGACAAATACTACTAGCCTTTGTTGACACTTGGAATCCCCGTAGGAATATTTCCGTCCTAGATGAATGTAGTAGTACTCGTAGTACTTCATACAAAATGCAATGTTATCCCTATTCAACTATTTTTTAGGAACAATGATATCATGAATGAAGCACAATACCATCATCAAAAACTGTATTTTTCCGCATGATGAAAGAGTAGTGTACGTAAGCTCCTTGTATCTGGAGTTAGAGGGCGCTTTGATCAGCCTTTCACTTAATCTTTTTCCAGACGTCGGATGGCCATCAGAGACATCTTGCAAGAGTAGGATACAGCTTATGGGCTTTGGTATTTAATACCAATGTCTGCTATGTTGCTAATGGTAGCCTGAGTAATCCTTGCGACACATCCGTATCCACAAGCAGGTTCAGAAAATGCACTTCTCCTCTTGCTTCTTCTTAGAAGGAGCAGCAGCATTGCTACTATACTATATGCTTCGTGTGCTAGAAACTTTGCAGTGGTGGTGAATCTAAAGTTTGCCGCAGGCTGTTCCCAATCGCTATTCATGTTCGTCTGCTTGTAGAATACTTTAACGATCTCGTTTGTATTTTAGGTCAGGAGAAGTAAGTGGTTGCTTTAGGAATTTCGTAAGCCAAAATTCTTCATTATTTTCAAAATCAATGAAATCTAGGATATTGTATGGCCCTAACATTGATCTGAATGCAAAATATAATTGGGGATGCACTGCATTTTCTCAGACTACTACATTTTACATTACGTACATGACAAACTAAACAAGCTTGCAAAAACTTAACAACTTGAGGACACTTGTTCTATTTTTGTCGTTGGGTAAGAATTGAAGTACAACGGTCAAAAACTTTTGCACGTTATTTTGACTTGGGAGACACAACCCGGAAAACGCGAAAATCCTTTTTATCCCTTTCTCTGTTCCCTAAGCACAGCCTCAGGTTTGACTTTTGAAGTTACGACTTGCGAGGTTATGTTATTGAAACATCCAGGCGCTGGTTTAAAAGGTTACTTCCACGAATTTTTAAGAAAGGACTTGACTTACCTCTTGTTAGATGTTCCTAGCGTAACTATGCGAGTAGATGCGACATAAATTATCACGAAACGGAAAGGCCAAAATTGGAAAACACCGACGTCGTTTTGAACCTAAATGATAGAATAGTGTAGGTAGATAAAAATATGCTTACAACTGACAATGCATATGCTAGCAAGATATTACAAGACAATTTACCTGTTTGAGGGGCAAACACTGGCCTAAAAATTGTCTGGCCCGAATCGTTCGTTTGGCTTGAAACGGGGATTGGGCCTCAAACGTTTCTGATCCGAGTTACGTATCAGTGCGAATCGGATCTGCGTCCAAGCAGTCAAAGGAATGGGGTATGGGAATGGATAAGGTGGTGGACCTAGTGGTGCATGCTGCGTGATCCTCTGTTGCGTCAACATGAACAAAAAGGAGCCTGAAAAAAAGCTTGCAGATAATGTTTAAGATGTTATATATCCGATTTGTTAATGAAATGTGGCGGATTACAAAAAGTTTCTAATTCGGTAAACTAGCGGGACAACGTTTCTTTTTCAACTAATTTGTTAGTAAGTCCTGTTCACATTGGTCAAAGATGACACTTTCACGTTCATCCAGTTCCATAGTTAACGCAGTTTCAATGGGCCAGCATGATCAAAGACCAAGTGTGGTGGCCAAGTAACCAATGTTGTAGCCAAACAACAAACCCAAAACACTGGTTCAAGACTACAATCCCCAATTTTGTTGTGATTAGCGAAGAACTCACCAAAAACTCACCAGGGATCACCAGACTCCCAAAAATGGGACCAACTCAGTGATACTGTGTTAACTACAGAGAAACGAATGTAATTGCAAATACCATCTTTGACCAATGGGAACAAGACTTGTTCACACATTGGCCAAGAAAGAAACTTTTTCGCGGTCGTCTACCATTTTAAGAAAAAAAAACTTATCCTTGGGCCCCGAATTCAAGGACCACACCACTTGTCCGGATTTATGATGCCAAAACGGAATTGATCATTGAACGAGAAGCTGATATCCGGAATGCGCTGGATGCCCTGGATGCCAAATTCATCAAGGATCATTCCTCACTTCCGAGATGTATTCAATCCTCCGGTCGTCGCTATTTCAAGAACCTCATATCTAAGCGCAGACAGGCGCCATCATTGACAAGGTCTGGTAGCCTTTGGTAGCCAACAAAGGCCAAAGCATGACTCCAACTTTAATCTCCGACGAGGTCTCATACCAACGAAAAACTCGAAGGGATCCTCTCTCAAGGCTCAAGAGACTCTCGTGTGAGATCACCAGACTATGAGGTTCTTGTACAGTCTTGGTCTCAGCTGGCATTTCGCGATTTTCAATCCTCATCTTTTGACGAATCTTGATTCTGAAACATAAATGACTATTGAAAAAGTAACAATGTTTCGCTTGTCTAAAACTAAAACTGTTTGGTCTAATTCTTAAAAAAAGTAAAGCTTATCCTAAGGATCCAAATTCTTGAAGTGAACTGATCTTGACCAAAGGGACCAAAGGACCACCAAACGACTTGCCAAGTTGCCAGGCTCCGTCAAGGATCATTCTGAAACAGAAAAAAAATATATTGAACACCACAATTTCTGGTAGCCTTATGAAGTCCTCGCTTTTAACCTGGTTAAAGCACAACTTTTAACCTTTGGAAACAGAACTCCGCCTCAAGAGTCCGTAAAGTCCGGTCAATCATCATACTCGGATCAAAATCCTTAACCCGGTCGCAAGCTCGTTACAATAAGGCTACAAAGTGAGGGAGCAAAAATTAATTTTAAACTTATCTTTTATCCGATGTAATCACGAATTTGGATTTTTAGATTCTTCATTCTGTCGATTGTCTATCTTCTAAGAGAAACGACTTACGAGTGGTCAGCTTAGGGCCTTAGGCGCCAAAATGTCTCAGCGAACGCCCGTTTCGCCTTACCTGACTCTTAGCAGCGAGCTACTCAGCAGAAAGAGACTAGCTGAGATACTGAGAGCGCGGGTCATGGACTGGCAGTGCTGAGAAGGAGTGCCCGTTGCTATACTAAATAGCATACATGTACATGGGGTCCAAGATGGGGTCATGGGCTGACATTTAGGTCGAAGTTTATTTGCAATGTTTGCAATCTTGTTTTATACCCTATTCCTTCGATTATAATGTGCGTATTCTATTTGTTTTTTCTCTGAAAAATTGTGAAAAATTGCGAATACTAATCGAATGCGAACACTAACCGAGTGCGAATACTATTTTATTTTTTATTTTCTAAGACTAGAAAAACTAGAAAATATTTACCAAAATCCTATCTTTAAGTTGAATTTTTATTCTAATTTTCCTTTCTGAAGCTTATTTGAAGGTTGTTATGAACTAAAGCGTCGTTTCGCGTACCAGTGTAACGCATTTACGAACGAAATAGGAAAATAAGACCTAAAATTCTCAAAATCTCTTTATGGTGCGAATATTAATCGAGTGCGAACACTATTTGTTTTTTTCTCCGAAAAATTGCGAAAAATTGCGAACACTAATCGAATGCGAATTATAATCGAGTGCGAATTATAATCGAAGGAATAGGGTAGTCGGAACAAAGTCAAAGTGAGTCAAAGCATAGTTTTTCATAGCATCTTATCTTGCGTATCTGGCGTTTCAGGATCTTTTGGAATCCGGATGTTCAGTCATCGGATTTGAGAAGAAATTCAGTAAAATTGACAAAAAATACAAAAATAACAGAAATTATTTGGAAATTTTCAAAAACACTTAACTCGCAAATCATTTGTCATACAGACAGATCATCTGTCACAGATGTCATCTCTTCCATTTACTACTATTTCAGCCATAATGATTTCAGCCGCTTTTGCTAAGATTTCATAAGCGAAGTTTTTTACTAACTTTCAAAATTTCTTAACTCCGGGATATCATTTGTCACTTTTTACATCTTGCAATTATCTAAACTTAGTCTAAACAACTTTACTTTAGTTGATGACAAATTCTGCAATAGCAAGCAGTTTCTTCGTCGTCTTGAAAAGTGAGACATAACCGATATAACCGGATGATACAACGGAGGACTACCACATAAATTCTCAAGCTCAAGTCACTCGTTTGTCAGTCGGTACAAAAATCCAGTTTTGTCTTTAGAGCGACAGTACGCTGCGTCGTCGGTTCAGTTCTCATTGATCTGTCATCAGTACTGCCCAGATTCTCAATTCTTACGTCAATAAGATGACCATCACATTGAACCCAACAGAAATACAGTACGAAGATTTATACGACCAAAACTCTGACCAAGAAATGTCTGAAAAAGAAACAGCAGAAGAAGACGTTGCGGAAGATCATTTTGTAGTTGATGTGCTTGAAGACAGCAGCCCTATGATTACAGGCCAAGATTCACTTGTTGAAGACCCCCATTCCAAATGGCTGGGATTTTTACTTGGTATCAGCTTAGCCTTTATATCCGGACTGATTTTTACTGGCAATAATGTGGTGATCCAAATGCTGCATTGTGACTACTCAGACACACTATTGATCCGGAGTCTAGTGCAAGTATTAGTCATCGGTAGCATCTGCAAGATCAAAGGCCTTTCCTTATGGCCTAAAATTGGCCCTAATCCAACTAAACTTCGAGCCTTGATTGTATTCCAAGGGATTTTTGGTGCTCTTTTGATCATCTTAGGTTTCAGTTGTGTCTTATTCATGCCTTTGGGAGATGCCTTGACTTTAATCTTTTCCGCGCCTTTGAGTACCATGGTTACAGCTGCCATTTTCCTTAAACATCGCCTAAGACTGTTCAAGATCACTGCCGGCGTAATTTTGGTCATTGGCACCATTTTAGTCATCAAGCCTCCATTTATATTCAATCCGGATCTGGATGACATCAATGACACTGTTGAACGCAGTAGCCATAACAACAATCGCTCAATGGTGGTGACATCCTTTTATTCAAGCCTTTACCATCAAGACAAACATGATTCTTTATATTTTATTGGGGTAATTATCGCATTATCTTCCGCTATGGCCGATGGGTTTCTCAATGTGGCAATCAACTTTTGCAAAGAAGTCAACTCGTTAGTGTTGCTATGGTGGGCTGGCATGGGAGGATTAGTTGTCAGCTTCATATCCTCAACCTTTGACGACCAAGAAAGCATTTTACATTATTCTGACATAGTCAATATTGGTGTCGAACATTGGTTGGCCTTTTTTGGTATGGCTTGTGTCGGTATCTTTTCATATTTTTGTATGACCAAATCATTGCAAATGATTGATCCAACCATCGTAGCCTTTGTCAGAGCATTGGAAATTGTCTTTGCTTATATCGCTCAAATAGCTATTATGCACCAATTACCCGATTCATATGCCATCATCGGTGGATCCTGCGTTTTAGTCAGTGTGTTAGCCATGGCAATCCAGACAAAAATCACCGCTCTAATACCTGAAAAAATTAGATTTCTCTTTTAGTCCTATTCTATCTATGTAATTAATAAAGTAATTTGTGACATAGTATGAAATCTTCTCATGGCGAAAATTGTAGCTTAGGCCTTAATTTGCGCAAATTAGGAAAATTGGGAAAATTATTCAATTTTTTAGTTCTTCACGTCCTACCAAAATTGTAAATGCATCATGCGATCCTGATGTCTATTTTCTCCAAAAATCATCTTTTCCTCTAGCAAACACATCTTTCGTGTGTCTTTATTGATTCTTTGATGAAGACAAGTGTGATTATCCGTGCACAAATGTCACAAAGCTTTATGAACACCTGTTTGCTTTTCTTGGCATTGTTTGAATTTCCCGCACTTTTCACAGTACCGTTGCTGACTTATTGACAGCGGGACAGCGAGTCAGCAACAACAAAAACGAGTGAAACGCCACGTAACCTATCATTGACCGGTGTCTGGACTCAAAACATGATCATGAAAGCTTTGACAGCTTTGTTTTGCCTCTTTGTCGCCGTCAGAGGACTTGATAATGAAAGCTGCGAAGATCGAGGTAAATATGTCCCTAGGCACACTAATTTCACGGCCGAGGGAAAAAATTCGTGAAGTGGCAGCGGACGCTGGTTCACACGGTTGGTGATCCCTGCGTTTTGACCAACTTTCTATCTAAGTAGTAGTAAAAAGTAGAAAAAATCGCGGAGCAGATTATGATGATTCACATAGAGTTGTCAAGTTTTGACAGAAAAAAGACAATTTTTATTGTTAATAAAAAACACTTGTGAAATTGTTACAACTTACAAAGCAGAAAAATGTTTTGATACCTTCATACCTGTAATCAATAATCTTGAAGAGCAAACAGGTTTACCCAATCTCCAAAGAACAAACTTCAAATATGAATGTTGTTTTAAACATGCTTTAGGTTATCATCGTCATTTTTGAATTTGAGAACCACCTATACAGGTTTACCCAATCTCCAAAGAACAAACTTCAAATACGAATGTTGTTATAGACATGCAAATTTAGGTTATCATCGTCATTTTTGAATTTGAGAACCACCCTAGTAATGAATTGCGTGGTTCATAGCTTCTGCTCTGCTCGCGGGATTCAGCGATAATCATGTGCGTCGTCCGACCGTCGTTCATCCAGTAGTCCGTCACATGCGTCTGTTTAACAAGTATGACAGCATGTCTTGGGCCAACCTGACAAAGAAACTTAGTCGAAGTAGGAGTCATTCCACTTGGTCTATCAAGTCCAACAAATCCCCAACGCTAAATGGGCTAAATGAGGACGCGGTTAGCCAAATCTCCACCGTCATCGGTATTTTACTAAGTACACCTTGAGCAAAAAAGATTTGCATGCCTAGCACGATTCATCAAGTACTCAAAGAAGTTTTTGGACAATCTTTAACAGTATTCTTGTTTTTCAGGTGGAGCTTTGTCCACGGACAACAAGGCATCCGGACACAGTCTCCAATGGACCAAAGCCCTGATCTCCAAGCCTGCCCCTCACTTCGAAGGCACAGCAGTGGTCAACGGACAAATGAAAGAATTGAAAATCACCGACTACCGTGGCAAATATCTCGTTTTCTTTTTCTATCCTCTGGCGTTCACCTTTGTCTGTCCCACGGAGATCTTAGCCTTCAATGATCGCATTGAAGAATTCAGAGCCTTGAACGCCGAGGTTGTCGCTTGCTCTGTCGACTCCCATTTCTCCAACTTGGCTTGGACCAAATTGTCACGCAAAGAAGGAGGTTTGGGAACCTTGAAGATTCCTTTGTTGTCCGACCTCACTCACAAGATCTCAAAGGACTACGGAGTGTACCTGGAAGACAATGGTCACAGTCTCCGTGGACTCTTCATCATTGACGATAAAGGAGTTTTGAGGCAAATCACCATGAACGATTTGCCCGTCGGAAGGTCCGTCGATGAGACTTTGAGACTTTTGCAAGCTTTCCAATACACTGACAAACATGGCGAAGTTTGCCCTGCCGGATGGAAACCCGGCGCAGCCACTATTATTCCTGATCCTAAAGAAAAGTTGAAATATTTCGAGAGTGAGAATCAATGAAATGCATTTTTGAATTTTACTTTTCGTGATTTTCTTGTTGCGGTTTTCGTCGCTTCGCTTTGCGCACAGGTGGCTTTTAGTGCGCTATAAAATTACGGGAAAAACGTGTTCATTTTTTTTTAGTACTGTAATCTTTGATTAGTACGTTGTCATCACGAATTCTTATTTTCGTTTTCATGCATCATTGAATGTTCCATTTTTGTGAAGAAAGAAAACGTCAACACGAATTCTAAAAACGACGAATTTTCTGAATTTTATGGAACACAGGATAATTGAATGATTCAATCAGGTTAACCAAAGAAGAGTTGAAAGCGGAAAAAAATAACCACAAGTCGGATCATTAATTAATAAACCACAATTGAGGCGTGACTCGAAGAATTTTATTGTATACACAGTTGTAGTGACTTTACAAAGGAGGAGAAAAGTTGACTTTTGCTATAATCTTACATTCAAATACACTCGTTTTCAATTTTAAGCACAAAGAGGCATGGCAGGATTACATTTATACACAGTCACAGCTCGTTGATGAGAAGGATTGGCAAACTAGGGATTCTTAGAAATGCCTTCGCGAAAAAAAGGTTCTTTTAAAAAAATCTACAATTTTAGTTGACGGCCTTGCACTCCACATCAAATACCAAGGTAGCATTGGGAGGGATCTCAGGGGCAGCACCCTGCTTGCCATAAGCAAATGAAGCAGGAATGATCAAACGCCTTTTGCCTCCAACTTTGATTCCATCCAGACCGACATCCCAACCTTTGATGACTTCACCTGCTCCAAGACGGAATTTGAATGGTTTTCCACCCAAGTTTTTGTCGAACGTTTTTCCATTGGATTTCAATTTGCCTTCGTAGAACATGCCGACCATTTTGCCTCTTTTGGCCTCGGGGCCATTACCTTCTTTCAAATCTTCAACTTGAATTCCGCCTTTCAGGGTTCGTTTGGGAGTTTTTCCAGGAGTCTTTTTTGCATCTTTACCAGGTGTTTTTTGTTCAGCTTTGCCAGGTGTTTTTTGTTCGGCTTTAGCGGGTGTTTTTTGATCAGGTTTGACTTTGGGTTGGTCCTTGGCAGGAGTTTTGGCATCTCCAGCTTCGGTAGGAGTTGCAGTGTCTTTATTCTTGTTCTTCTTTTTGTTTTTCTTCTTCTTTTTCTTGTCTCCAGACTCGGGAGTACTTTGAGGACTCTTTTCTGGAGTAGCTTTTTTGGCGTCACCGTTCATTTGCTTTTTGGGTGATCCGTTGATTTTGGGCTTGGCATCAGTCTCCATTTCCTCATCTTCGGATTCTTCTTCCTCCTCTTCACCATCTTCATCTTCCTCGTCTTCGTCACCTTCTTCAGCCTCGCCGTCCAATAACTCATCATCGTCGGATTCTTCTTCTTCGCCATCGTCGTCGTCATCATCGTCATCATCAGACTCTTCTTCACCACGCTTGCCAATGGCTTGAGCAATTTTCATTCGCATTTCATCGGCCTTTTTCACCTCTTCCTTTTTGTCTCCCGGTTTAACTTTCTTTGCATCAGCCAAAAGCTTGTCAAGAGGACTCAGCTTGTTGTCTTTCTTCTTGTTAGGTACATCAGAGATCGAATCGTTCATTTTGCGTTTCTTGCCATTGACAAGCTGAGGAGCTTCATCAACGGATTCCTCTTCAGATTCCTCTTCGGATTCTCCATCATAATCGAATTCGTCGTCTTCATCTGGAACTTCGACGTTATAACCCGTCAAGTGAATGACTCCAGGGCCCTAAAAAATCGTATTTGTAATGAGAAATTCATCAAGACCATTATAAAGTCAAAAATACTTACTGAAGTTTTGAAGACGAGCTTGTCGCCAGTGTTGAAGTTCAAATCAAGAGATTCGTTGAGAACCTTGTCGGAAAGGTTGCACAGAAGAAACTCTTCATCGTCAACTTCGATGTAAACACTGGTAATGGAGCTCTTGCCGTCTTTGACGCTGGTAGGCTCCAAACAGGCCTTGGAGATGTGGAATGGATCTTCTACGGCTTGCTCATACCTAGAATGAACGAGAAAATTGGTATCGATTAAATGTAAATTCAAAACACGTGGGAAAGCATGGCACGGAAAATATTGGGATTTTTTACAAATTACCTCTTTTCGGGCTTGAGAACGACGCCCCAGAACATAGACTGTGTCGAATATGAGATGTCCTCCATGCTTTCAGAGAATTTTAGTCGGATGTGTGCGAAGCGGTAAAAGTTTGTTTTGCAAGTGAAGCACGTTTTTCTCCGACGCTTCTCAGTACATACTCAGCTTCTAGAACGATCAGCTGTTTTTGTTATTGTCACGCAACCTCAATTCAAAGTCACCCATAAAATGATAAAAACCTTTGGGAAACTTTATATTTGCTTGGGATGACTTGAAACAGACGAAAAAGATGTCTTATATAGCCCAGTTATATGGAAGACATTTTGTACAAGCTTATTTTTTTACAAAATGGAAGTTCAATGCCGATTATGAGTGACTTTCTTTCTTAGACATGTTGTCTATCTAAAACTAAAGTGACTTTTACCTTTTACTGTATTAAACCTTAACAGGTTTAGAATTGATTGGACACCTTAGGCGTCCTACACGAGACAATGTAAAGAGATTTTGTATAAAATGCTTTACTAAAATCTATCTTTTTTGATGAAAATTTATTGCACATAAAGCCACAAGGGATTGAAACATAAAGTAAGAAGCCTTGAGAAAACATACATAAAACTCATAAAGCGAACAAATGATAATATATTTCGAAGGTACCCTGCTTTATAGAGAACCAGATAATTTTAAAACTTAGCTAAGGCATATGAGAAAAAGGCAAGTCTCAGCTTTTTGTTCATATTTGACTCAGTTTTGACCGCAGCGCCCTCTGTAAACAACAAAACTCAAAACGGAGCAAATGCGAAAGTAACAATTTATTGCTAAACAATATTTCTTTCCAGAGTTTGTCTATCGTTCAAAACTCGATCGAATTGCAATCTAGATAGATTTATCGTTTGAAAACGATTATCTAAGAGAATTTCCATGACTGCTCTTCCAATTGCTGGTGCCTGTTGAATCCCATGTCCACTGCATCCAGTAGCAAAGTAGATATTTTTATGAAACGGGTGATTTCCTATAATGGCGTTTTGATCCCATGTATTGTAATCATAAAATCCACTCCAAGCAGACTTGATCTGAAACAGAAAACGAAGTCATTTACATCAGGATATACTTTTAAAATCCTTACTAAAATCCTACCTTGATGTTTTCAAAGCACTTTGCACGATTAGCTATCACAGGCCAAACTTTTTCATCAAAAAAGTCATAGTCAACATCATTATTGGTAATATCAGGTTCTTCCTCTTCACTAGTCGGAGATCTGCCACATAAGTAATGATTGCCCCAACCTTCTCTTCTAAAGTAAGTACCTGTTGGATCAACCACCAGTGGACAATCCAAGCCCGGTCCATTTGGACAATGTACATTGTAGACAAATCGTTTTCTAGGTTCCACAGGCAAAGGCACCGTTTTGTAACTGGTTCCAGCCCCAAAACCACCTAAATTGGCAATGTGACCAGATTCAGCTCCGGCGGCAATGACAAAAAATCCAGATTCGAAGGGAAAGACATCGCCGTTAGGCAAATGTACGTGTGCTTCACAAATTCGATTATGTTGCATTCGAGTATATTCATCTTCTTGTTCGTCATCAACTGTATCTTCAAAGAGTTTGTAATCATTTACGTAATGGGCTAAATTATGCACTTCGCCTTCGATGAAATGCACGCCCAAATCTTTGGCTTTCATCTTCAATCCTGTAAGTAATGCCCAAGGGTCAAACCAGCCCTCGTTTTCATAACCGTAGGAACCTAAAGCGATGCCATCCGTGTTCAACCAAGGGAATTTCCGCTTTAGTTGCTTGGCAGTTAAAAGTTCAACTTTGGCACCGCACTCTCTGAAACAAAGAAAAAAGGTCAAAAAAAAAAATGGTTTTGCACACTAAGTTTGAAATCTTACATTTGTACTTTATGATTTTCTCTCATAGTATCAACGCCTTCTTCTGATGCCAGAAACAAGTACCCATGAGGCTGAAAATTGACATCTGGAGTGACTGCGCCTTCCACATGCAAAAGTCTTCCAGCGTTGCGGAGAAAATCAGCTCCAAATAATGACATTTCGATGTTTTCAGGCAATGAAAATTGTTGCCTAAGACCTCCAACAGACATGGTTGTAGCTGCATAACTATAGGTAGGATCACGTTCAACAACCAGGATGCGGAATCCATTTTTAACACGATTGGCGAGCCAATAGGCGATTGAACAACCCATTACACCTCCACCAATAATGATGATATCATAATGAGCTGTATACCCTTCGATATGATATTTTGTTTCTCTTTTCTCCATAGGCTTGAGTTGATCGAGTGCTCGTTCTATTCCATGTTCTAAGGGTCGATTGCAAACATAAGTTGACTCATATGGCTTGACATATGGAATCTTGACTAGATTTTGAGGGTTTTCGTAATGTGATGTAAGCGTTGAAGTGTAGGGAATTTTCAGCAGTTCAGATTCTGTTTTATGTTTTGCAATGTGACATTTTGTTCTTGGCGGTATGACAACAGATTTCTTTTCTTGTATTGTCGATGGCAAGTTGTCATTGTTGGTGCCATTGGGAGGTTTGGAGCTGCAAGATCTGATGCTTGAGATCGAAGAACGACTCAGAATGGAGCGTAACCTTAACGCCATCTTTTACGTCTTTAGTTGCACAATTCAAGCTGTCAAGACATGTCTGGTTTTTAATGTTAAACGAAACAAGTTTTTAACTTCTTCGATTTGTTTATTTACAAAAAGTTCAAAATTTTCCATGCATTTTTGTGAGGGTTCTGAACGAGGCTCATTGTGTTTAAGACCAATCTCAACGTTTCAAAGCCAATTTTAACATCTTACAATGATTTATCAAACTCAAAACCAGAATATAACTTGAAAAAAAATTTTGTTACAACATTTTCTATGATGTCTTTGACTTCATTTTTTGTTTTTTTGGAAATAAGAAGAAAAATAAGGGAAAGATTTGCCGTGAATTTTGTAGTTTACTTTTTATTTTGAATTCGCGATCAGCTGTTTAGAAAAATACTGGACGCTGATTGGCTGAAAAATCTGTACTGTTGAATCATTGGTTGATACCAAAATCAGACCGAGAGAGTCATTGGGTCGCACCCAACGAATATTTTCTCAATTTCATTTTGATTTTTTGTCAAACCCAATCGGATAATTGCCACACTATTTTAGCAAAATTTGTTTGTATTTTAAAGCTGATTTTGTTTCCAATGAGACATTTATATTCACAGACACCGATGAAGAAACAATTGTGAATTTTTCTAAATCTGAAATTTGTTGTACGTACCCTTGTGGCGTAAACTGGCGTAATCTGGTTTACACCGGTTACGCACAATAATTCACTGCGCGCCACAAGAGATTGTCGTTGGAAAAATTCAGATCTAAAATCTTCTCAAATCGATGGTAAAGTGAGCAAAAATGGCGGTGGCACCGACTCAAGAAACAGTCAATAAACTCCTAGACTTCAACCAGAAGCTGGACATTGGTTTGCTGGACACAGTTGTTGGAACTCTCTATGGAGGAACTGGTGAACAGCAAAAAATGGCTCAAGATGTCCTAACCACACTCAAAGAACATCCTGATGCTTGGACCAAAGTGAGTTTATTTGCTTGAACATAGAGCTTAGATGAGTTTTGCAGATTTTTTATGCTTTTCTGTGAAATCGAGAATTGGCTCTGCAAAAGCAGAACAGACTGTTGTACTTTCACAATTTATGGTCAGAATCTTTCAAAACGTTCAAAACCAACAAATAATCATTTCCTCTCTGTCATTTTAGGTTGACACAATATTGGAATTTTCCAATAACCAACAGACAAAGTACTATGCTCTGCAGATCTTGGAGAGTGTAATCAAGACCCGGTGGAAGGTTTTACCAAGAAACCAATGTGAAGGCATCAAGAAATACATTGTTGGCCTCATCATCAAGACTTCTTCAGACCAACAATTGATGGAGAAAGAAAAGACATATTTAAACAAACTGAACATGATTCTAGTGCAGGTAAGCAAGCCAAAGCTTTCCCTTTGAACACATTTGTTTATGCGATAATGTTGCAAAGCTGTTTGCTACATTGCACTGCAGTAGTGGAATTTTCCACAGAGAGCATGGCCATGGTCGTACATATAAATGTGCGTCGATGTTTGTATTGCAAAGTCTCAAGTTTATCCAGTACATACTCATTTATCTAGTTTATCCAGTACATCATGACATTGAATCAAACATGGACATTTGGCCAAACTCGTTTATCAAAATTGTTTAGTCACTATAATTCTGTGACGTTTTCAGAACAGTTCAGTAAACCATGACGCAATGATGCAAAAATCTTCCGAGAGCTAGTTTTTTGAAAAGTCAAATAGAACCTTCTGTAGCTTTTTAAGCGCAAACCGTCGCGCTTCTAATGTTTCCCCCTTTCTTAGACGGTATCCTCAAAGTCGTATAGCAAGTCAATGAAAACTTCCGTCATTTAATTTAAATTAATTTGTCAATTAATTTGTCTCATTGTCAATATTGTCCACATAGAGCTCGCGCTTATGGACTGAAAATCTTTTCAGTCTTGTTTACGTTCATTTCAATAGTTATTTTTTAGCCATAAGAGATATTTTATTTATAAAGTTTCCTTAGGCTTTTGTATCATTGTGCAGGATAGAGTTTATTCAACTTGATAAAGTGATGATTCAACTTTTATTTTAAAAAAAAAATTGTAACACTTTTATTGATATCTTTTAAGCGCGAGCATCGTCTCGCTCGCGCTTCTATATGGCTCTATTTTCTCCAAAAACGATTATCCTCAAGTACTACTTGTGAATTGATTTGGACATATCTATTGATTGATTTTTAAATAATACTTATCCTAGATAATTATCTAGTTAAGTTTACAACCTAATTAATTATGCTAATTATGTAGCTATTGTTTTCAAAATAAAAGTTCAGTTCAAACGAGACTTAAAAGGCTTTAAGTGCATGACCGTGAGTTTGGATGTTCTTGAAGACTTTTCGAGACTTTTTTGAGACTTTTTGAAATGTTTGGAATAGTTCAGATTTATTTGGAATATTTCTAATGTATTTGGAATATTTCTAATATATTTGGAATATTTCTAATATATTTGGAATATTTCTAATATATTTGGAATATTTCTAATATATTTGGAATATTTCTAATATATTTGGAATATTTCTAATATATTTGGAATATTTCTAATATATTTGGAATATTTCTAATATATTTGGAATATTTCTAATATATTTGGAATATTTCTAATATATTTGGAATATTTCTAATATATTTGGAATATTTCTAATATATTTGGAATATTTCTAATATATTTGGAATATTTCTAATATATTTGGAATATTTCTAATATATTTGGAATATTTCTAATATATTTGGAATATTTCTAATATATTTGGAATATTTCTAATATATTTGGAATATTTCTAATATATTTGGAATATTTCTAATATATTTGGAATATTTCTAATATATTTGGAATATTTCTAATATATTTGGAATATTTCTAATATATTTGGAATATTTCTAATATATTTGGAATATTTCTAATATATTTGGAATATTTCTAATATATTTGGAATATTTCCATAATATTATGAATTGTATTTTGACTACAAAATTCATTTAATTTATGATTTCTACAAAGTCGCAACAACAAGAACACCAACAATTTTCAAATTTATAGGACCGTGCGAGACTCTCTCACGGTCAAAAAGTATAGTTTTCATAGCGTTACCATTAGTAAGTTTTTGACCGTGAGAGTATCTCGCACGGTCCTACAAGTTTGATTGTTGTTGGGACTTTACTCAAAGTGACTTTTAACGTCACAGTAATTTTTAACGTCACAGTAACTTTTAACGTCACAGTAACTTTTAACGTCACAGTGACTTTTAACGTCACAGTACAATTTATATTTCCTCAAAAGTCTATAAACGTCCCAAAAAGTCTCAAAAAGTCCCAAACGTCTCAAAACGTCCCCAAAAATCTCAAAAAGTCCCAAAAGTCTCAAAACGTCCCCAAAAGATTCAAAAGGTCCCAAAAGTTTTAAAAAGTCCCAAAAGTCTCAACAGTCCCAAAAGTCTCAAAAAGTTCCAAAATGTATCTAATCTCACGGTCAAGCACTGAAAGCCTTTTAGTTTGATGATTACATTTTCCTTCGTCTCTTTTCGGCAATATCGCTCGCGCGTGCAGATTGAAATCTTTCAATCTTGTTTTTTTAAAAACGTTGACTGGATTTAAATTCTTATAACTAGATAACCTAACTATGACAAAGAACATCTGCATTGCGAAAACATTCTTATGTATTCCATTCATTACAGATTCTCAAGAGGGAATGGCCAAAGAATTGGGAAAGCTTCATCCCCGACATCATTGGAGCTTCTAAAACCAACGAGTCTTTATGCCAAAACAACATGATCATTTTGAAGCTTTTAAGTGAAGAAGTCTTTGATTTTTCCAGTGGACAAATGACCCAGACAAAAGCTAAACATTTGAAAGATACAATGTGTTCACAGTTTTCTGATGTGTTCACCCTCTGCCAATTTGTTTTGGAGAATTCCCAAAATGCACCTCTAGTCGGATCGACCCTGGAAACTTTATTACGATTCTTGAATTGGATCCCACTTGGTTACATTTTTGAAACCAGCTTGATTCGCACTCTTATTTTCAAGTTTTTGAACGTACCCATGTTCAGAAATGTCACTCTCAAATGCCTAACAGAGATTGCTGCTGTAAGTGTGGCACACTATGATGAAGCTTTTGTGGCTCTATTCAGTACCAGTATGCAGCAATTACAAGCAATGTTGCCCACTGACACCAATATTAAGGAAGCATATGCCAATGGTGTGGATGCTGAACAGCAATTCATTCAAGATCTGGCTCTCTTTTTCTGTACTTACCTAAAAGAACATGGAACTCTGGTGGAGAAAGGTGGAGAAATGAACGAAACATTATTGAAAGCACTGCATTATTTAATCTTGATCTCTGAAGTGGAGGAAGTTGAGATCTTCAAAATATGCCTGGAATATTGGAACAGCTTAGCAGCAGATCTGTACCGTGAAAGTCCATATGCTGCTGGAGCCAGTCCATTGTTTATGTCCAGACCGGCAGTGACAAATAACAGTAGTTCGACTCCACCAAGACGGCAATTTTACCAACCCGTTTTGACCAAGGTCCGATACATCATGATTTCCAGAATGGCCAAGCCAGAGGAGGTTCTCGTTGTAGAGAATGATCAGGGTGAGGTTGTTCGAGAGTTCATGAAGGATACAGATTCCATCAACATGTACAAAAACATGCGTGAGACTTTGGTTTATCTGACCCATCTTGATTACATTGATACTGAGAGAATCATGACAGAGAAGCTTCAAAACCAGGTAAGCTGCTAGAATCAAAATCAGTCAGAAAAAAAAATACTAATGTTTAATTTTCACTTCTTTAAGGTCAATGGTAATGATTGGTCTTGGAAAAATCTCAACACGCTCTGCTGGGCAATTGGCTCCATCTCAGGCTCCATGCACGAAGAGGATGAAAAACGTTTCCTGGTGACAGTCATCAAAGAACTCCTAGGCATGTGTGAACAAAAGAAAGGCAAAGATAACAAAGCCATCATTGCCTCCAACATCATGTACATTGTGGGCCAATATCCCCGATTCTTGCGTGCCCATTGGAGATTTCTCAAAACTGTTGTCAACAAGTTGTTTGAGTTCATGCATGAGACACATGAGGGTGTCCAAGACATGGCATGTGATACATTCATCAAAATTGCCCAAAAATGTCGAAGACAATTTGTTCAAGTTCAAGTGGGAGAAGTCATGCCTTTCATTGATGAACTGCTGGGCAACATCAACTCAATCATTTGCGATTTGCAACCTCAACAAGTTCATACTTTCTACGAGGCTGTAGGTCATATGATTTCGGCCTCTAATGATACACAACAGCAAGAACAACTAATTGGTAATTTCTTCCTTTGGTGTTGAAGATTGACACCTTGTCATTAACCACTTTTTTTCATTTTTTGCAGAAAAGTATATGCAGCTGCCTAACAATGTCTGGGATGACATTATTACCCAAGCAGCCAAAAATGTTGATGTGCTCAAGGATCACGAGGCTGTGAAGCAACTTGGCAGTATTCTTAAAACTAATGTTCGGGCCTGCAAGGCTTTGGGACACCCATTTGTCATGCAGTTGGGCCGCATCTATTTAGACATGCTGAATGTTTACAAAGTCATGTCTGAAAATATTTCAACAGCTGTTTCATTAAATGGCGAAGTTGTGACCAGACAACCTCTTATCAAGTCGATGAGAGTGGTCAAAAAAGAAACTATGAAACTCATTTCCTATTGGGTGGAGCGATCCAATGACTCTAATATGGTGATGGAAAACTTCATCCCCCCGCTTTTGGATGCGGTGCTGCTAGATTACCAAAGGTGTACTGTACCCTCGGCTCGTGAGCCTGAGGTTCTCTCAACCATGTGCATGATTGTCAACAAACTGAAAGCCAACATTACACCACAAATACCAAAAATCTTTGATGCTGTTTTTGAATGCACTCTCAATATGATTAACAAAGTAAGTTTACTTATTTATCAAATATGGGGTTAGAATTTTGGCACTTCTTTGTAAAATTAGGTTTAAAATGAAATTTAACTTGTTTAGGATACTGGCAAAGCGAAAATTCAAGTACAAAATTGCAGGAAAAAAGCAAGAAAACGGAAATTTCAAGAAATTCAAGAGCTGAAGAGTCATCAAGAAATCCAAATGCTACAAGATATCAAGTTTGTTCAAGAATACAAGAAAAAGAAAAATTACTTTTGCACCACTAGCATATATTTAATTGTGATGTCTTTTGAATTGGGAAAATTTCTTGATTTTGATGTTGTTACTTTCTTACAGGACTTTGAAGAATTCCCTGAGCACCGCACCAACTTTTTCCTACTCTTACAAGCTGTCAATTTGTACTGTTTTGAGTCCTTCCTCTCAATTCCTGCCACCCAATTCAAACTGGTTCTGGACTCAATTATCTGGGCCTTCAAACACACCATGCGCAATGTCGCCGATACAGGACTGAATATTCTATTTCAGCTACTGCAAAATGTCTCTGGCAACCCTGAGGCTGCCCAATCATTCTACCAAACCTACTACACAGACATTCTGCAACACATGTTCAGTGTTGTGACGGACACATCGCACACGGCAGGTCTCACCATGCATGCCACCATCTTGGCCTACATGTTTGCATTGGTGGAGACCAACAAAGTGACTGTTTCCTTGAACCCCAGTACTCCTCAGGCTGGCAACTCAGCTAACATTGCGTTTGTCCAAGATTTCATAGCCAATTTATTACGAACGGCTTTCCCACATTTGACAGACAACCAAATCAAAATCACAGTGACTGGTTTATTCAATTTAGATCAGGACATTCCTGCTTTTAAAGAGCATTTGCGGGACTTTTTAGTCCAAATCCGTGAGTTTACGGGTGAAGATGATTCTGACCTGTTCTTAGAAGAGCGAGAAGGGGCTTTGAAGAAAGCTCAAGATGAGAAGAGAATGATTCAAATTGCTGTACCCGGAATGCTGAACCCACATGAAATGCCTGAAGAGGAAATGCAACAGATTTGAGCCCATAGACCTCATCAATTACCCACCTTTTAGATACACACATTAAAAGAACCCCATCAGAAGAAAATATGTAGTCTTTGTTCTACTAAGAAGAATTAGTGAATGTGGACGTAATTAGAAGTGTGTACCTGATCATCATAAGCATTTCTTAAAAGACGTTGGTAACTTCACTCACCGCCATGCGGTGCTGCTGCCTTGTGGGCATCTTTAGATGAAGAGCTATTTAAAAGATACAAAAACTGTTAACACATGAACATACACACACACTCCCATACATGACTTCAATAAATGGCTTGAAAAATTAAAAGAGTAAATATTGTATGTACTTTCCTTTTTGTTTGAGTTCTTTTTTTTTTAAAAAAAAGGCGTAGTTAGTGGTTGTTCAAACTGTGCAAAATTTGTCATCGGCCTTTTAAGGGTGCCAATTTGAAACAGGACCTTATTCCTAAGACGTTAGTGCGGCCTCCCGCTTTTTAAAACTCCCCTAAAGCAAACACCGTTGTTTAAACTTATCATCAAATATTCATGGTCTCACTGGCCTCCACGAACAACCTCTTCTCAGTTCCACAAGTACACTCAAGAATGTTTGTATTTGAAAGGTTCTGGATTTTCTTTAAGGCTTTTAATATTTTCGGTGTTTTCCCATGCTACAAAGAAAACATTGATGGTGTGGATTACTTGAAACCAACTAATCCTGCATGGCAGTTCATCAAGTACTTGATTTTCATTGGCGTGTTTTTTGTAGCACCGTGTACTTTAGCTTTTGTATACAATGTTACTTGGGAGGACTTGATGAAGGGCGCTTTGGAAGCGCAAACCAACGAAACCAACAAAATTGTCTCAATCATCATTTTGACATGCCAAAGTCTTGAACATTTCCTATCTCTTTTTGCTTTGTATGGCATAAAGCAAGATTTATGCAAACTTCAAGATTTCATCACCCATGGATTAACACTTTCTCTACCTTCAGAAAACTTTACTTTCAAATTGGGAACGCTAATGTGGTTTCTACCATGTGTGACATCAAGTTTTGTGTTTCCACTGGGGTTTGCAAAAAGTCTAGCTGGTTATCTCAAGTACAGTACTTTAGGCTTTGTCGTTACATACATTTCAGGGATTACAATTTATCTTGGATCCAGTGTCCCTATCCTGACACTTCTCTTTTTGTTTTTTGAGACGTTCAAATTCATCAATCAATGGTTACAGAAATTACATAGCATGGTTGAGGATCCCAGTGAACCAACAATCAAAGTACTCAGGGAAATTGAAAAGTTTTGCACTCAATGGAAAAATATTCAATCCTTCATTTCATTTCCTTTGTTTCAATTGTTCACTTTATCAATTCTTCAAGTCATTGCAATTTTCTACCGATCATTGTCTTTTTTCACCAACCAAGAAGCATCAAGTAACTCTGCATTTCAAGTGATGGGATATTTGAGTATGGGGGCTGCAATGACGTACTCTTTTGTTTTCACTAGCTTTTACGGTCAGAAGATTGGAGATCAAGTCAAAGGACTGAAGGAAATGGTACATGGTCAGTATATCATTGATCCAGGAGAATCTGAAGAAATTATCAAGATGAAAAAGCTGGCGGTTTATCATCTGAGCTGTTGGGAAAACTTTGATGGTTATGGATTTTTCACACTTGGAAAGTCTTTCTTGACAAGCCTTTTAGCTAACTTCATTACTTACGTCATTATTCTTATCCAATTTCAATTGTCATCACAATAAATTCATGCACTTCGAAATCAATACTTTCTGTATTTGAAAGCCACACATATCAATAAAGAATTAGAAAAAATCATGTTTTTGGATTTGAGGTTTTCACCATACAATTTCATAGCTTCGGAGTCCGGATTCTTCCATTTCATCACATTCATCCATTCATTAGGACTCCAAATCTCTTCGGTCGCTCGATTGCACTTCATCACATTCTTCCATTCATTGGACTTCAAGGCATCACTAATAGCCTGATTGTATTTCTCAACATCTTCGAATTTCTTAGCGTATTTGGCAATACTGAGGGTAATTTGTAAGGCAGTATTTTGCCTTTGATAATAATTTCGAGCCAATGCCAATAATTCCAGTCCTTTTCTGTACCGCTTCAAGCTCATAAGGCAATGGCCATCCAATTCCAATGCTTTCATTTTCGTTTCTGTATCCTTTGTATTTTGCAATTTTGACAGTATCTTCCGTGCTTGAGTAACTTCATTCTTCTTGAAGTAGCAATTGGCCAACAACAATTCAAAATCCCAAAGGTTCAAAACCAGATATTGCTTAAGGCATTTTCCAAGGGCCAAAATACCTTTTTGAATATATTCAATGGCATGACTGTATCGTTGCAATGCGAAATAAGATACACCAATGTAATAGTAACACTCGACGGTCCGGTACGCATCCGGAATGGTTTTGGAGGCAACTATTTTCAAAGCGCTTTTAGCTTCACTGTAATATCCAGCTTGGCAGAAAGCTCTGCCTTGTTTGAAAAGGATCACGTATTGATTAATAATTAGACCCCTTTTCTTGGTAAACCCATCCAGAATGGCATTGTAACCTAGCGCAGCTTCAATGTATTGTCCTAAATCAGAATAAGCTTGACCTCTAAGATTGGCCACCGTCAACAACTCCATAGGTGTCAGTTCTCGATCCAAGTGACCCAATCTATGAACTCCTTCGATGATGTATCCAAGACCTTCCATTGGTTTCTTTTCAACTTCAATGGCATTTTTTGCCCAATGGATTCTTAGATGAGCCAAATATTCCATTGTTTTTTTGATTGGATCTTCCTCCTCTTGTTCTTTTTCTTCGACTTGGAAATCACTTTCTTTGAACAAATTCAAGACATCTTTGTACTTCTTTTTGTATTCAGGTTCAATTTTGATGATTTGCTTCGCTTGATCACTGCGTTTGGGCATGTCCAATAACTCTTGGAAGGCTGATTTGGCTTTTTTGGTATTACCCATGCTTTGATATCCCTGACCTAAATGATGCAAAAGATCAAACTTGGTCAACAGATTTTGCCAATGTTCATCTAAACATTTGCCATCTTCCAGGGCTTGCTCATAAGTCTCGACGGCACCAGCAATGTGACCGATGCTCCAATACGCATCACCGAGGATTTGACCATTGTTGAACCGTTGCATGGACTTCATGCCGACTTCATTCTCGCCAAAGAATGGCATTGGCTTCTCCAATTCTTCTTCAGCTGCTTTCAGTAGCTCAATAGCTTCATTGTGTTTCATTTTTTTCTTGTGAAGCATTTTAGCTACTTGACCTAGACAAACGGCATAGAGGAAACCACTTCGCTTTTTGAAAAATTTCAATGCCAATTTGGGATCTCTTCCTTTGGCACCGCGGGTGTCACATACAAAGATGATGATTCTCATACCATCAGAAATGCATTTCATGTCGTCCAAAATCAGCTTGGATTCCATCAGGTACTTGTAGACCTCATCAGCTTGCTTGTATCGTCCAGCAAAGTCAGCAATGGCACCTAATTGAGCCAGAGATCCATAATCTCTTTCTTTCATCATTGAGGTACGATTGTCTTCGTACCATTGAATGGTTTTCTCCACACAATTGAGGAATCCGGGTTTGGAGGTATTCGGCTCTCCAAGTATGGTATTGGATAGGTTCGTCAATTCCAACATTCTGGCAAAAGTGCAATTTTTGGTCTTTTCAAAGTTGTTGAAGAGGATTCGGTAGTCGAGTTTGCTTTTCGTTTGAATGGAGCCGCCTAACATTGGTGCGCCCTCGACCACTCTTGGGCTATACATTACGGGGACAGGCGATTGCGGAGTAGACATTTTGATGTCCGAAAAACTCGTGGTGTTTATCTTGGTTGTTTACAATTCAGAGAACTGAGAGATCTTTGTTGAGACTCGAGACGTGCCGGACGCTCAGCTACGTTTGACTATCCGGAAGCATGCAGCAGTGCAAGCTCTCATAACCTTCTCAGTTCTCAAAACAAATCGAATTTCTAAATTATAAGTTCTTAAAGTTTAAACTATTAAAAAATAGTGAAATTCCAAGTGACAAACTCGTTCTTCAAACAAGAAAATCTTGACATTTGAAGTGAAGAACTAAATCCGGATCGAAAAGAAGATGGATTTTACATCAATCATTCGGTAAGTGAATTCAATCTATCTTTGACATCTTGACTTCAACGACTTGACTTTAATTGAGGGTGACTTTCCTATATAATTTTATTTGTCTTTCTCGATTTGATTAGGTATATGAGTTCAGAGTTAAGTTAGATTGATTTCTAGATGTGTCTTGCTGGAGGCTAGGGAGGCTAGGTGCTCCGAACTGTATCTGAGCATACGTAGGTAATTCCGGATCCAGAGGGTAGGGAGGTATCTCAGGTGCCGAAGTTTGGACTTGGGTCTGAGGATAGGAAGGCGCTCCGGATTGTGTCAGAGGTAAGGGAGGTGCTCCAGTTTGTGTCAGAGGATACGGAAGTGCTCCAGTTTGTGGCAGAGGATCCGGAAGTACTTCCGAGCCGAAAGTAAGTCCCGAAGGTTGGACTTGGTCTGAGTTGTGTAAGTTTGAAGTACCCAAATCATATTTCCATGCTTCCTTTACTGCTCCATAGGCCACCAATTCGGCCCAAATTGCAACTGGAATAACACCCAAGTGATAAATCCCCTCGTAAATGGATTCGTATGCATAACCCATAATGGTAAAAACATTGAAGAACATCCACGTCATCAGAATGTATTTGTCGCGTTTTGCGGCTCCACCAATAAGTAATACACTATTGAACATGGCAGATGAGTAGATGACAAGGATAAGTATCATATCTATATGATGAATGAGTATCATGATGAAATAAATCCAGTTCAAAACCACTAGAAGACCTCCAAAAATCTTGCAACCTGTTCTGTTGTCAGTGCAACAGAAGAATCGTGTCACCTCGCCCATCTTATAGTTCAATTATCTAAAAAACCAAAGCCATGAAATGATAGGGAATACCTAAAAGAAGGCTGAAATTCAAATTACCTGATATGATGTCCGCAAATACGCAAATATAAAGGCTGTGACTTTTGTGAAATGTGTTTTCCTAATTTTTTTTTCTTTTTGACCGTGAGAGAGAATCTCGCACGGTCCTATAAGTTTGAAAATTGTTGTTGTTGTTGTTGTTGTTCTT
>LT727900.1:779547-796854 GCA_900157175.1 Oithona nana | reverse complement strand
GTATATGAGTTCAGAGTTAAGTTAGATTGATTTCTAGATGTGTCTTGCTGGAGGCTAGGGAGGCTAGGTGCTCCGAACTGTATCTGAGCATACGTAGGTAATTCCGGATCCAGAGGGTAGGGAGGTATCTCAGGTGCCGAAGTTTGGACTTGGGTCTGAGGATAGGAAGGCGCTCCGGATTGTGTCAGAGATAAGGGAGGTGCTCCAGTTTGTGAAATGTGTTTTCCTAATTTTTTTCTTTTTGGTAGCTATTGCTTGGTTTGTTTTTGTTAGTACCGTCCATCCCGTCCATCCCTAAACTAAGCACACCAGGCTTGGCTTGGTTTGCCTTGATTCACAGGTAGAAAAGTAAGTAAAATAGCAACAAGACGTTAGTACGGCCACCTATTCATTCAATGACCTCTAAAAAAGAATTTTCTCCAAAATATGTCATTGCAAATTATAAACATAGTAAACTAATTCACAAACCACATAAAATGCATCACAAGAAATCATAAAACAATCCGGATTTCTTAAAAAAACCGTTCCATATCAAACCATAACCACGCGTCATACTGGTACAAGCTAAGTAATGACATAACTTATTGCGTCAATTTTTTATTGTGTCAATGAGCAGATTATTGCGTGAAGTACATTTTTCACATGTCAATTAATATCTCACTTTTTAACCAATTTAAAAAATCTGAGAAATTCAAACAAATTTAAAAGTCGCGCAAAATGCATGATTTGCTTAGGTTGCGTGAACCATCCAACAGATCTTCCGCAAGAACCTCTAAAATTATTTCAGATTTTCTTCAGTCTTCAATTTTGAAAATGATGGTGATTTTGAGAGCTCATTTCACTACTCGAAAATTGGATATTCTCTAAAGAAAAGAAGGATGCTTTGTTTTCCTGCTGCCTAGAAATGACTCTAATTCACCGTTACAACAGATGGTAGGATGTTGGTTGTACAAACCTGCAGTGCTAATGCCGTAGCGGTGTGGCTGCACGCGTTTGTTGCTTAGCAAAAGACGGTCACTTTCTTCTCCTCGACGCATTTATCGTCGTCGTTGCGGCGCTACCTACGGTTCCGTCGTCGTGTTTCAAGCCTCTATCCTCTTGAGTAACATTTGATGCTGCAATTGCTCTACTTTCCCTTTCTTTTCAATTCTTTTCTAAAATATCCTTACATGAACTTGACTTGTCAACTTTACACGTAGGACACTAAGGAAATCAGAAAACAGAAAGTTGAAGAAGTGTGCAGCGCAATTTTTTTGCACGTGCACATTATCAATTTGAGGAAATGACTGCATGAAAAAGACTTAGAAAATCTAGACTAGAAACTTGGTTCTAAATTGAGGTTCCAGGTTTGAGCATCAGAAGAGTCTTGACCTAACTGTGCATCTTTCACGAGTCGAGGAGATGTGAATCTCATTGGCCCAAATCATGATGTAGACTACGAAATACCGTTTCACGTTAATAATGTTGCCTTCACGAGAAAAGAATTGGACTGATCATCATCGTTACATTTTAATGGTGATGTAGATTGTTAAAAGGAACTGAGATTTGTGGTTTCTTTTGTCTAGACTTCAACACTTTCTTTTAATTCCAATTTGCAAGGCAGATACTTGCGCGTTTTCTACGCTTTTGCAAAACAAATCAAAGAGAGTCAAAGATGTGCAACCATCCATGTCTATCTTTGGCAACATCTCACAGTACTTTACAGAGGTTGCATTTTTAATTAACTTTTGTCCACTCAAAATGTAAACGTAGCTCGCTTCGCTCGTAATCTTGAATGAGACTTTTTCTGTGATTTTCAAACACCGTATTCCAATTGGTTTCGACTTTCGCTCGTTCACTTTAACCTTTTGATAGTTTTGATACCAAATAAGCCAAGTAATCGATTACCATTCGTCTACTTTTCTTCTTGAGAAGTAGTTTCATATGAAAATCTAGAATAATCATCCGAGCAGTCAATTAAAGCAACAGACAAGTTTCCCATGATTATTTCCGCTATAAACAATGTAGAAATTCTTTTTATGACACTTTAAGCATCGGTTTCGGACAATCGGATGCTGAGAACGTATTGTAAATTGTTGCAACAAAGTGCAATTTACAACCAAAATTCAATTCCATAATTTTGGATTCTAGAGAAAATCCTCTCCTAGGTTGAAAAGAGTGCATAAAAATGTGGTTTACGCCAGGTCCTAGTTTACAATTTTTTTCGGCACGAAAAACAACATATGTGCAATTCAGGACTCGTTTTTCGGAATTTCGGAAGGCCTGAAGTACATAGAAGTAGTTCAGGTGTTCTTCACGAATTGTTGGAACAAAAAGAAGAGAATAAATCACATGTAGATCCATGGTTAAGTCTTGTCATCAAAAGTTAGGTTGGGAAAACTTGTTGGAAAATCTCCCTTACTCATCATCAAACTCGTCTCTTAGAGTCTTAAAGATTGGAGGAGGACCAACCAAAGTTCAGTAAAAGTGAGCAAACTCCTCTCGGAAAATTTGATAGGAAAATCGACTGCTTACAATCTTGTTTGCAACAGAATAGACACACTGTGCTCAATGCTTACAAAACGTCTGAATAATGTCTTATTATTGCACTGTGCTAAGCAAGTAAATGATCGTATGAATAATCAAAAATTCCGAGATATAGAAAAGAAGATATTTTGAACACAAAATTGGATTTTGCATCAGAGTGGAAAGAAAAAAAAAGTCTCGATGAGCAGTTCATTTTTATAAGCACCCTACGAACTTTGCATCCCAGTTTTAATCACATTTTAATCCCACCAATTAAGAAGGGAAAAAAGAAAGGAGCTTTCTCTCAGCCTCTTTCCCTACTCACGCTTGCAGCTTCTGTGGTTCTTCATTAAGCCAGATCATCATGAATGTAACAGACATAGCGCATCAGAGAGCGAGAAAGCGAAAGAAAGCATAGAGAAAAATCTCCCCTTTTGCAAAACGAGACCCCAATACGTAATACATGATCCACAGTGGTCTAAAACCTTGCATTAAAAATGACAAATCATGAAAATAATCTTAAAGTTATCCCTAACAATTGTCAAATCAGCTCAGTTAATGCCAGAAATGGTCCAAATGCCAAAATGAAAAATTCAAAAGCCACATTTTTCAAACAATGTGTACTTGGAAAAATTGTACTTTTTCGGGCATTTGTCGCCCAGTGTGTTGGTTGGTAGTGTTTGGTGATCTTGTAAATCAGAGGCAAGCAGAGCTGCGCATCTCAAATTCAGAGGATTTCCCCCATTAATGGCCTCAAGATTTTCCTCATATATACGAGACTAAAGAGGGCTGGTGGAGCGGCCAACTTAATCCCCATCCACTACCCCTTACTTACTTTTAATCTCTGGCCTACACACAATTTATCACCCAAGACCATTGGCATTCAAAAGGATCCCAAAAGTTGATCTCTTAGCTTTGCTAACAGCATCTCCGGAAGGAAACGGAGAACCAACCCAGAAAACTTATCTTTACCAACAATCGCCTGGACTTTTCTAGGCCATTTAAAAACTGTTGTGCATAGCAAAAAGAAAACTTTTTTCTGGTAAAAACACGCGGAAATTATCGATGAACAGCAACATGTTGAACACCGTAGTAATGACACACATTGGAAAAATTAACAGATCATGCCAGGATTTTTCGAAAACGTTTGTCACGAAAGAAAGAAAGGGGGAAATCTTTTATGTGATGATGTTGCAATGCAAGAATTCAATTTTCAAAACTTCTTGTATGAAAATCTCTTTTTAAGGACATCATATACATCATCGATCAGCAAAGTGCACTGCAGTAGTAGCTCTGCCGAAAGGGAGAGTTTTCTTCTCACTTCTCCTCCTTCGTCTAGTGAAATTGTTGCCCTGTGGGAAACAGTTTACGTTGCTTTATGGTAGCAGCAAATCCGTGCGTCAGTTGGCTACGTATCAACCAACGAATTTGCTAAGGAATTGAAGAACATATGAGTTCACTTTCTAAGTGTAGAACTGAATGAAGATGGCTTTATTTTGGGGGTCTAAACCTTTTCACTTTTCTTTTTAACAATACCTTCAAAAATCTCCATTCATACAAAAAGATGAAGGTGAAACTGAAAAGCTGATGACAAAAAATCACAATGGGAAAAAAAATTCTAAAAAATTCTTGATTGATTCCAGACTCGAGCAGATGAACGCGACCGTGAAGACGCCATCTCTTTTGCCTCAAGAAGAAGTCTGGCCAAGGTTCCACAACCTGGCGGGACAGTTCCACGCCACGCCATAAACACTACTTCAGCCTCCATGCGATCTTCCAAGCGATCCATTCATTCCAATACCTCCAAAAAGTATCCGCCCGAAGGCTCGTACATGGGAGGTCATCACACAACCTATTCATTATGGTCAGCCCAAAATAGCCTCAAAAGGGAGCATAAACGGAAATTCAACCGGAGTTTATGTGGCGTTCTTTTAGCTTTTTCCATTGTCCTGGTCATCCTGGGCATTCTCGGTATCATTGGCATCGCAGTTTATTTAGGAGGTATGTAAATAATTAATGCAGACTTCATATTTCATTAGTTTGATGACTCGATAATCTTCTTTCACACAACAGCTTTTACCCTCTAGCTCCGACTTTCTCTATTACTCTGATGAAGCCTCTGGTAGTAGCGGCTGCGAGGCCGTTAGCGGGGCGATTAGAGGTCATGATCCTCCGATTTGCAGCTTCGCTCTTCTAGCTCCTAGCAACCAGTATTAAATGGCTACTTGAGAAAATCCCAAATGGTAGAACTGCTTCTTATCTGCAGTTGACCAAAAACTGGCCTTCCCCCATTAATGGCACCTACTTTAACGCTATAAATGTCAGATTTCCAAATCAATGATGATCTAATGTGATCCACACTTTTTTTTCTTCCCCCTTTCACCATTTACGCCATCTTTTTGCAAAAGAAGTGTACAAAGTGTAATCAAATCTTTCTGCTCTATTTTCCTTCGTCTAATATGATATTTATCATCTCTACGGAAAGCAGATAATAACATCCTTGATTTTCTTCGTTTGCGTTTCGTTTTTCACCGCGCGTTGTCAATTTAATTACACTTTCTTTTGGCAGCAACATTTACGTTTTCAAAGCCATGATCTCACATCATCAGCAGCTAGGGATTTGAAATCCTCTTTTAGGACTAGCATTGCGTGTTAGGCGATATGAAAATTATAATCACATCATATTCTGATTTCATCATCATGCTAATAATGGATTCTTTTCTTGAATTTACAGTGGCTCAAAAATTGGAAGCTGGTGCAGGTAAGCTCAAAATCAATATTAGCCCTCATCTCATCTTCAATTGACGATTTTTTCTCCATTTTCTAGAGCTCTTCTCCATTGATGGTGCCATTAGAGTGATTTCAGATGATTTCTCCATTTCATTGCTTAATCCAGAATCAGAACTGTATAAATACAAGGCAGATAAATACGAAAATATGGTGAGTCGTGATTCATGTTCAAATCTATGTCAATATAATCAGGGTTATGCACTTTAGCAAATAATTTGAGTAGAAAGGGGATCTTAGTAGTGCTCTACTCTCTTTACTAAATGAAATCCCTTCTTATACTTCCTCAGATAAGCAAAACGTACGAGAAGAGCTATCTTGCAAAAGCCTTTGTTCGCACCTCCATAGACGGTTTCAGCTCAGGGAGTCTGAGAGTCTTCTTCAAAGTGATCCTTGATAAACGCTTTTTGCCACCGTAAGTTCATCTATTTCTTATCTCTATTTCCTCCTTTTGTGCCTACTTCATTCTGGTTTTCCCTTCACCCTGGTCCTGAGCTATAAGTCAGCGGGAAAAAATTTTCCCATTGATTTTTCAACTGGAAACACTTTCCAACATATCAATCTATGAAACGAGCCTAATTTCGAAAAATGAGTTGAAAAACATTTCACGTACTAGCAAGACTATTGGATTCTTTGGTATTACATACCTTCCATTGAGTATCCCACATGATTTCTCTTGGGTAATAAGATCTAAAAGTTTTCCTGTATTGATTAGTAGGATGAGGCTTTAGGGGCCTAGAAAGTTGCCGTCTTCTTGGGTAATAAGATTGCAACGGATGAGAGCCTTCAAAAGACAGGTCATCACTCACGTGATATTTGTCGTTCCATAATCCAATTTGCCTTTAAAAAAGCGATCCTGCTATCAAAATTCAAAACCTTGAAAAGTTCAATGGTCTTACTAATGAGCAATGTTACTCATTAAAAGTCTAATCACTAAACTCATCAAGCTTTAATTAAATGAATTAATGTTGTACCTGAGATGTTTCCATTGATGATCTCGCGTTTGACATGCCCGCAAATTCATAAATCCTTGATTTTCTAAGCCTTGGCATAAAGAAATCATGATCAATTCGTGCATTTCTAGAGGATTTTTCTTGGTAATTAACGTCAATTCTTGTTTAACGCTTTCAAAATCATCGTGAAAAGACTTGAAGGTGGCAGAAAGGATAATCGAATCCTTGCGGTCGTTGCTGAAAAGTTGAGGCTTTGAAGTTGGAGAAATTGGAGGTGATAGGGTAAGCCTTGAATTATTCTCAGCACCTGCAGAAATGAAAGTGGACGTTGATACGATAAAAGTACACGATAATTGGATTGGTAACATCAAACGATGTACGTCGGAGGTTAGGTAAGGGGAAGGAAAAGGCCAAAGTCTACTCAAGCTACTCAAGGACCAGACGTCAGATTACTGCAGGCAGTACACAATAGGGTTGCAACAAGTTTGACTTTCTCGAGTTTCAGGTCGGGTCGGGTTTTTCGTCAGATATCATTTCGGTTTTCGGGTTTTATACAAGTTTGGGCTTTAATTCGGGTAATGAATCTAGGACTACGATTTGATTGAATTTCAAAATAATATCTTAGGGTACCCGCGGGTTTCGGGTCGGGTTTTGGGTCGGGTTCTACCCGCAGATATAAATGCAATGTCCGGTCGGGTTTTCGGGTACCCGTTGAAACCCTAGTACACAAGTTTTGCGGCGCTACTTGTGAATAAAATAGTTTCCTACCTGCTGCTTTTTCAAACTTTTCCGTCAACATGTTAGAGACTCGTTGATTTAAAAGTTGCTGAATGATTTGTACTCCTCCAATTTTTCTTGGGACTCGAATATCACCTTCGTTATCAAAGTTTTCCAATCTTGATTCCGTTTCATTATTCATTTTCTTGTCAACGTTGTCAAAATCTTTTGTTTCCAGTTTTTCTAGCGCAGCTAAAAAGATTAAAAGTGGGTACACAAGGTACACAAAATAGTGTTACATTAGTAGGGTAACAACGTACTGTGATCTTCGATGGTAACATTTGGTGTTCCTTCAGACGGAAAAAACTTAAAAACTGCTGTTGTGGCACTTTTTGATTGGCTGCTCAAATCCTTGGATTTCCGCTCTCGTTTCATATCCTCGAGGAATTTCTTTACCACCTCCTTAGCAGAAGATTTTGTGACTCGTGTCATAGTTTTTTCATTAAATACAGATTTACTTCTGGAACAAACATGTATGATGAGGAAAATGAAAAAATATATTTCTATATTTCTTTTACCTTGAGGAGATTTCTTGGCTTAGTTTCCTCCGTTTGCGGAGGATTTTTCGTAAAACGTACTTTTTGTTGGTGTCTGAGATTAACGGTAAGGCCAGAGATTTATCACCTTCCTAAAATAAGAAAACCACCAGAAAAAAAAAGTCTGCTAGGATGATTTTACACCAAGTACTCGATTTATTCAAGGCAACTAACCTCATTATATAACTCTGGAAATTCAATTTTGGGTTCAATTTCGTCGTAAAAGTACTCATATTCAAATTCTTCCGATTCGTCAACGGGTTTGGGTTCTTGATGGCGAATTTTCATGGGTGGATATGCGTTACTTACAGCCAAGCTTGATCCCTCTTGTGCCACTAAGCTAATTGTAATTATCCAAACCTGCAAAGTCGTAAAAAGGGGTAATTTTTGCTGACTTGTCTCGACCTTGTCTCTTCATGTGTCTTTAAATAATTGGTTTTAATGCTTCTTACCCACAGGAAGAACATGACATCCTTAATACCCATTCTTTGTGCAAAAAGGAGACAGAGTGTCGTTGAAGTTCAGGTAGGACTGAGACTTTGTCTCATTTCAAGAATTTGAAAACGAAAGTGGATGTTACATTGTTTGTTTGACCCAGCATAGTTCACCTGATTTAACTACCATTGCAAGAGGCATTGTGAACAAAATGAGTTCGAGTCGGTATTTTTGGCATGAACTTTGTCTTGTCAATTTTGTAGCGTTGGAAGAATTCATGTGGCAGTTTTCTTTTATGGCATTTTCCATGACATACCACAATTCCTTCCAAATTGTATTCAACGCAACATTTGCAACCAATTATCACGACACCTTTCCTGCAACTAGAGGGCAGATAACTCACGAGGAAATTCAGACGCTTTTAAAAAGGAATCATAATTAGTCCTAGAAACCTCGGTTCACCTATACTTTTTAGTCATTTTCGTCATACCCTCACCTCACCTAGACCACTGCATACCCTTACTTACTCGTCATACTCAAAATAGCGAAAATTAAAAAAAAATCCGAATTCTATAATTTACGTTCCAGAATTCAGTTGGATCCCAATGAACCCGAAGACGACATGCGTGAACGCGAAGAAGAAATGGAACGGATATGATACCAGTTTTCCACACAGAATTTGATCCTCTAAAACTTTCATTAAAGCAGAATGGTAAAATTCCGCCAAATGGCGATTTTGGCGATTTTTGGTGGCTATTTTGGCTATTTTCTCGCCAGGACAACGCCATGGGTTTTCGAAATTAGGCTGGTTTCATAGATTAATATGTTGGAATGTGTTTCCAGTTGAAAAATCAATGGGAAAATTTTTTCCCGCTAACTTATAGCTCAGGACCAAGGTGGCCCTTATACTATAGGAGAGCCAAAGGAAATCCTACGGAACATGTGCGTGATATTCTCATCACAGAAATCATGAATATCGAAAGCAGTCAATTTGAGAAGGAAGCGATTGATATGGATGATATCTCATTTGCACGTAAGTAAAAATCCGTAAAAGTGGGTAAAATTGGCTAGATGACGTTTACTAGTAATTTGATTATTCTTCCATTTTTAGCGTCTAGTGTGCAACAAGAACCAGTGCAATTCAACACACCTGAACCATTCAAACAAGATGAGATTCAAGCAAGTAATTCCATTGAAAAGAGTGAAGAAATTTTTCAGACCAGCAACAACAAACTTAGTGAGATCAAATCTACTTTATGGCAAAGTCTAAATGACAGAACAACGACCAAAAGACCAATAGCCAAACCATTGACTAAGTCACCAAGCATCAAAATGGCCACCGAAAGAATGGATTTAGATTACTCTGATGTCAACTATTACATCCAAAATAATCCCCAAAATGTATTCAGACCCAACTTGGTACCCAGTATTCCAGATCCTGCTGGGGGCCACCACCTGAATAACTTTTTCCCACACTTGACACCAGATATTACATCAAGAAATATTCAGGAAATACCAAGTCCAAAAATCAATGGTGGAAAATTGATGACACCATTTTTAGAACCACCAGGACCAAGGAAAATGCCAACCATGGTTCCAAGAATACCTTCACCTAAATGGGCCAATCCAAATGGTTTTGTACCCTCCATGAACCAAGGCAGAAACAAAATTCAATTAGGCAATAAAGATAAAGTGTCTGTGGTGGTTACACCTATGTCCAAACAACCCAATATCATACCCATGGGTAATAGACCACCTACAACCACCAGGCGAACCACTATGAAACCATATGCTACAGATTTCCCAGATTTAAGTCATGATAAGTTTACTGCTCAGCAAATTATCAGGCAACAGATTTTGAATCGACAAAAGAACTCTGGTGGTTCTCATCAGAGGATGGATGATATGCAAGCTCAACCATCTGAACAATTTTGGTTAACTTTGAAGTCCAGAGGTGACGAAAATATGGAGAAAATGGAAGAATTGTTAGAGCAAAGGCACCAAAAGAACCAAAATGTATTATTTGATACTATGTCCGACCTGTCTGACTTGCAGCAAAAAATGATGCCCAAATTACAATTTGAAAATATTCTACCAACTACCACGACCAAAAAACCACGATCACCGCCTGCAGGCATGATGACAACCTCAAATCCAACCAACCAATTTATGTTACGTGAACAAATTAGACAAAAGCAAATTGAAGAGATGAATAAGCCTACGGAAAAAGGATTACCCAAATCAAATATTCATGTGTTCAATCCAGGATCTTCTGGATTGCAAGTGGTGCAAAATACAATGCCTTTGGATGAAGATGTTTTCAATCCTGGATCATCTCAAGTATCTCAAGTAGTGCAGACTACAATGCCTTTGGATGAAGGTGACCAAATTTTTTCTGTTGGGAGCTCGATGAGTTTTGGATCTGGACCGACAAGTACTTCACAAAATAACCTGATTCCAGGATCCTCAATTACAGTTCAACCAGCATCTTCCATCACCATACAACCCGAAATCGGTGTCTACCCTAAAGGGGACGACCCCAACATCTTACTCAGACAACAAATCCAAGCTGGAACTCCCCTGCCTCAGGGTCCATTAGGACCTATCATCCCTTCCCCCAGACCAGCCAGTTTCCCTGTCACTCAAACTCCCCGAGCACCTCAAATCTTTCAAACTGTCGATCCCAGAATAAGCGTGACTCCCATTTCGAGGAAAGGTGATTCCAATAATCGTGGATCTCATCATTTACCTGGTCCAGGCAATTATAATCCACCTTTAGAAAACTCCCCTGGAGCTTTGCCTGGTAACCCAGGGTCTGGTCAACAATTGATTAAACATTATTTGCTTCATACCCAAGAACAAATGAAGCACCAAGAAAACATCAGGCAAAGACTTCAAGATGAGCAATTGAAACAACAAGAAACGTTGAGGCAACGATACCAAGATGAAATGCAAAACTCAGGCAACATTAATCCAAATACTGAGATGAATACAAACAATAATATGTTAATGATGATGCAGCAACAGAATCAAGTCCTGCATCAGCAGCATGCAAATACAGCTCCTCTGCCTTCTAATGTGCTACAACATCGACATAGTGGACCTTCAAATACCAGGAGACAAGATGTATTTGGTGATGTATTGCCTGGGGCTGCTGTAGGAGCTTTGGCTTCTGGTTTAACACCTATTTCCATCTTTTCCAATTTGCTAAATGCTTATGCTACCTTGGACAGCAAACATGATATTACAAGTAAGTAATGTTACGACTTGGGCTTGCTTACATCATCAACAGTATTTTTAGAAAAAGCTTACGTTACATGTTTTTAAAGACCTTTCCTTTTTTAAGTACCTATTCCTATTGGTAAAATGATATCAACACCGTGCATATCAGTATATTTTTATCTATTTTGAGGATTTGAGATTTGATAAAGAAGGTGTCATTCATTATATCTGTTTTATCGTACTTTCAGGCAGAATAGTCGAGCAAGCCAGTTCCCTATTCAATCCTTCGCCTAAAGAGGCTGCGCTGTCAACAAGCACGGAAAATTCCTCTCTTGAGCCTGAACCGAAAACATCCACGCAGATCACGGATAACAGACTAACGGATACAGCAGACGCTCCTTACGACGCTGTAGTCGTTGACGCCAATTTTGACTTACCTCCTGTTCGTTCCAACGTGGATTTGGACAAACCATTACGACCCAAACCACCTTCCGATGGTGTTTTTAAAGTCACACCTGCACCTTCATTTTCCGCACCAAATTCTGCAGCAAAATACGGAGTACCTAATCCCAATTTTTATTCGGATAATCTAGGACCAACTGACAATTACGGACAAGATGATTTCATGGTTGAAACTGTCAAATTGGATAAAGCATTTTTTCATCAATTTTTCACCTCAAAACCATTGTTGTTAGGGACTTCACATGTGACTTCAAAAAGCGTAGAAGTGGACAAAAATTTCGCATTTGCAAGGAAACGTAGCAGAAAAACCAGTGCGGATTTACCGGAAGCCTTGATTCATGATTTGAACATGCCCAAATTTACCGATTCAAAATTGCAACAAATGGCCAAAAATCACCAGCATCAGAAAACTACATCGCCTGAGACCACCACAATGAATAGTACTACTACCACAAGTACAACTACTACAACTTTAAAACCGGAAACGGAAAAGAGAACAACGGCTTATGTGCAAAATACTTCTAAAAAGATTTCAGATGTGCCAAAAATTATCAATAGTGTCAAAACCTTCACGCGTTATTATATCCCTCCTGAAGTGAAGATTTCTCATTCTGTTGCAACAAGTTAAAGAAAATTGAAGTTTGCTCATCATTATATCGGTTTTGGAATGAAGTCATTAAAAAAAGTAGCAAACAATTTGCCTAATAGTGTGACCCACCCTAATTTCTGTATAAAAGATTCTGTGATACCGAGAAAGTTGACACTAATTAACATTCAATTCATGTGCAATATTCATGTGCAATAAACATACACAATATTTCAAGTAAAGCGTACTTACCTTTAATATTACTTATACAAGATTATATTACTGATGAGGAAATATTTTCTTGACCTTTAAGAAATCTTTTTTACAAGGTCGTTCATATGTCTAAAAACTATGAAAATGTATGTAGGAAGAAATTGTGTGATGAATTGTTATTCAGAAATAAGTTCACCTTTAGTATTGAACTAATCCTTTGAGACCGTAAAAAAATCCACATAAAGTCATTCATGAATTTCTTAAAAATATGTTTTTTTTTCTGCCAGTTGTCACTTTTAAAACAATAATTATTTGGTTCCTAAAGAGTTCCTCAAAGTAAATACTTTTTGTAAAGTAAAATTGTGGCAATAATTGAACAATCAGCTAAAATTGACAAAAGCGCCAGCTACCGATTTTTTTCAATGGGTCAAAATAAATTGGCGATTTTGGCATTCAGTTTCATTCGCAATAAGGATTCCATTTTGCAATTGGCTTTTGCTCGCTTCGCTCGCTCAGGTATCATATCATATGTGTGATTCATGAATGTATTCAAGCTCAGCCAAACTTTTCTATGCTGCTAAATATGGAACTTTAGAGTTGAGGCTGCCGGTGGAGTGTGTAGTAGGAGTAGCTCAAATCGTCTTTTCATCGGCAATCCCCATGTGAGAAGCTTAGTTCTTCTCTGTCACATTGATCCTTAGAGCTTTTGGGAACTTTTGACAAAATCGAAAAGATGAGAATACATACAATGTATTATCTAATGAACAAAATGACTCCAAGTATGATTGTTTCAAACAAGCAATGATCAAAGCTGGAGTTCTTCAAAAAATGACAAAGGCGCTGTTTCGATGCCTAAAGTATTCATGAGGTAAAATCTTAGCCTAAAAATACACTGCGTAAGCAAAGAACCAACAGACTATTCTTCTTCCATGCATCTTTCAAATTTTGCAAAGGCGATCCTATAACAAAATCATCACCAAAAATCACAGAACAACATAAACGTACAGATTGTTTTACCTTTACTACATACCTAGACGAATATTGAAATGACCTTTCTTATCAAAATGGATGAATGATATTACCTTACCAATAAAGATTTGAAAGTAAAGGTTATTCATTGACAATGAATCATTTAACAGTAAAAAGGCAAAAAATAGGGATACGCAGGTGTATCCAAAACTGATACCTTATCGGAGAAGCGTGAAAACAAACTTTTTTTTTTGTAAAGAATTGTCCATAGCGTTAAAAGGCGTGACGATGATGATGCATGCTTTCCAAATTCCAATTTGTTTGACATTGAGGCTAAATAGACTTCAGAGCAGCAGCAGCAGGATGGTGGTAAGATAAGAAATTCCATTTTCTCTCATCATTCCAGCTTTTCTTTTGTGGCAGCCAAAAACGGTTTTTCGATGCGCGTATCACAAAGATGACGGGGAAGAACGCAAGCAACGTCTTTCAAAACCTTCTTAATTTCCCCCCTTTTAAATATGAAAGCGAGAGAGAGAGAGCAGTAGCAGACATAGATTTTCATATCAAGTGGAGGAGTTGATGATGCAAAGGGGGTGAAAAAGAAATCTGAGATTACATCGACTTTCTCAGATTAGCCATGAAAACTAACTGTAATGTATACATTTACAGCGATAATCAATTGTAATTTTGGCGAGTGAAGCGAGCATAATAACTTCCAACATTACTGCAAATTGTATTCACAGATTATGAATTTTTACGCTATCATTGGTGTGAATTTTTATTCCAGAAAATCTAGAAACTTTTTGAACCTTTGAATTTTCGAGCCTGAAATACATTCAAATCATATCACCATGTAAAACAGAAATCTTGATAGTTAAAGACCGTGAGAAATGCGCTCTACTCATGTATGCTTTCGCTTTTTGACGGTTTAACAACGCATGATTCTCCGTTGAAAATCCCCGTTAAGATCGGATCGGCGGGGTTGGCGGCTCGTTGCTTTCTAAGTGGAGAACCAATGGGAAAGTAGGCGCTCCCTTGAGACGTATATAAGGAAGTGAAATCTTCCGGCTTACTTTCATTCTCATCATTTGTAAAATGGACTTCAAAAGCGCCATGCAAGCTTTTGCTGAAGCTTGGACTGCCGCAAATGCTATCAAAGTGAATAAGAATTCCACTGGAAATGAAGCTGAAAAGGAAAAGGAGAATGAGGAGATCGGGTTGCAATCGGACGAAAAGGTCAGAATTTTGTTAACTTTATCTGTATTCGTGTACCGGGTGTCCCATCAAGGTTTGGACAGGAATTTAGCAAGAGATATTAAAATCTCACGAAAGGCGAAAAATTCGTGAAAGTATGTTTACATTCTTGTTCAACACTTCAACAGTACAGATCGTGCAGATCCCTCTTTAAATTTGACGAATTTTTTGACAAATTTCAAAATTGGAATTTCGCACGGCTTTGAGATTTTCATCAAAAGCCGAACTTGTTGGGACACCCTGTACCTAATTAATGTTGTCGGGTAATCAAAAAGCAACTACTGCGAGGTGCGTGTCCCCCTTCATAAGTGAAATATTAGCTTTTGCATAGTCAAAACCTTGATTTGTACCTTTAAAGATTTGTTATATTTTTTCTTTCTTACAAAATAACTTTATCTATGACATGAATGACTCCATTGCTGGCTTGAACATCAGCAGCCACAACGTTGGAAGTTCCTCCATTGAAATTGACTTTAACGCCACCTCGAGCAGTTTTTACAAGATTGATAGATTCTCCACCAATAGTTGCAACGGGTCCAGTAGTGACAGCAGCGGCAGGTACTTTAGCAGTGACAACATGTCTCAAGACAATAGTCTTCTTTTGTTCATCAGTCAAGGAAGCCAAGACTGCAGGATCAATTTTGGCGAAAGCTTTATCAGAAGGTGCAAAAATAGTCAAAGCTTCAGCATTTTTCAAAGTGTCTACCAAACCCAAATCGCTGACAATTGAGACCAAAGTCTTGAAAGAACCAGCGCCAACGGCAACGTCAACAACGTCTCCAAGTGCAGGAGCGGGCCTAAAAATAAGCAAAAGCATTTTACTAAAATTCTACTAAACTGATGGCACTGTATAAATTGGGCAAAAATGGCAATCAATTGGGATATGCACTCGAAGCCTGTTTTGAGTCTCGGTTAAAATTATTTACCTTCTATAAACTGGCCTCCACGATTTTCGGTATGAACCATAAGGTACTGCTGAGGCGCAAGCCAGGAACAAAAGAGTAGCCAAGATGGTCTGCATTTTGGTATGTTGGTTAGTTGGTTTTCTGAACGAAAGTGGTTGCTGGAGAGCTTTGGAAGGGAACTTTATATACTAAGGCAGTTTCATAAGTTGCAGTTTTGGATTGCAACACACAGGTGAACCGCCCGGCGAACGTTATGTAAGTCTCCTTTGTACCTAAAGCATACTTCCAAAGACGCCTCTCATGCATGTCCTTATCCAGTTTATATTTTTGTATAAGTTAGTGTTGCATAATCTTCTGATTATGCACTTCTTTGTGAGGAAAAAAAGCGTCTAGGTATGTACTGCAATTTTCATTTCATAATATTGAAGACGAATTTTAAAAAAGGCAACGGAATTGTTCCATAATTTTTATGCATTTTGAGGAACACTCATATTCTTGGCTTACATCAACAAAAAACAAAAACAAAAGCATAATCTACATATATATTACTGGTCCCCTTATGTCTGTACTCTTGTGTAAACCTTATAGACTCCGAGACCGTTTGACCTAGGAGGTTGGGAATTGGCATGTGGCCTCTCCCGATGGGTGCGGGTGACATGGGCGGTATGAGGTCGGCCTCCACGGCCTCCGAGGCTGTTGGAGGCTGTTCAACTTTATGGTGTTATACAACTCAAATATAGTGTTTTGCGCGAAGCGCCGAGCGAAGCGAGCCACATCTTGGTCCAAACCACATCACCCTTAGTGTTTTGCGCGAAGCGCCGAGCGAAGCGAGCCACTCGAGCGACCTAGTGTACCCACCCTAATTTCTGTATAAAAGATTCTGTGATACCGAGAAAGTTGACACTAAATAACATTCAATTCATGTGCAATATTCATGTGCAATAAACATACACAGTATTTCAATTCACGCGTACTTCAAAAATATTCATAGATGATTATAATTATAGCGAGTAATTAATATCTTGACCCCTACGTAGTCTGTTTCATGAAAGGTCGTTTATAAGTAACGGAACGAAGAAAATGGAATCGGCCTAAAGATATTTTGAAGAAAGTTTTTCAGAAAGAGCTTCAGCTTTGGTATTGAACGAATGCTTTGAGACGGTAAATAAACAAAATCACACATGAAGTCATTCATGAATTTCTTAAAACATGTTTTTTTTTCCACCAGATGTCACTTCAAACAACGATTATTTAGTTCCTAAAGAGTTTCTCAAACTAAATACTTTTTGTAAAGTAAAATTGTGCCAATCATTGAACAATTAGCTAAGATTGACAAAAGCGCCAGCTACCAAATTTTTTTCAATGGGTCAAAATCAATGTTATTTGTAAACATATTCAGGTTCATTCGCAATAAGGATTCCAGTTTGCAATTGACTTTTACTCGCTTCGCTTGCTGTTCAGTATCATATCATATATGTGATTCATGAATGTATTCAAGCTCAGCCAAACTTTTTTATGCTGCTAAATATGGAACTTTAGAGTTGAGGCTGCCGGTGGAGTGTGTAGTAGGAGTAGCTCAAATCGTCTTTTCATCGGCAATCCCCATGTGAGAAGCTTAGTTCTTCTCTGTCACATTGATCCTTAGAGCTTTTGGGAACTTTTGACAAAATCGAAAAGATGAGAATACATACAATGTATTATCT
>LT727900.1:733901-776567 GCA_900157175.1 Oithona nana | reverse complement strand
CCGCGAGTAGCGAAGCATCGCGGTCCAAGAAGTGTAATAGTTGGGGGTTGTTGTTATGTAATATATCCTATATTGGCTAAAATAGCAAATTGGCAAAACACTGGCGTGCAAAGTACATGTTGCCAAACTACTAGCCGGCAATATACGATGAGCAAACTACATACTGGCAAAATACGATTGGCAAAACCTTGGCGGGCAAAATACTTCATAGGCAAAATACTTGCGTGCAATATATGACAAACAGTACACTAAAACGTACGTTGCCTGCCAGTTGCGTTGCCCATAAAGTACTTTGCCCATCGTGAATTGTCAGCTAGTACTTTGCCCATGAGTGTTTTGCCAGTCATATTTTGCCTATCGTATTTTGCCAGTAAGTATGTACTTTGCAGGCCAGTGTTTTGCCCTCTGCAGTTAAGGTACATACTGGCAAAGCACATACTGAAAAAGTACCACATGCAAATTACTAATGCGCAAAGTACAACTGGCAAACAACCAGTTGGCAAAGACCAAGTGGGTTAAATACAGCCGGCAATTCGATGCCAGGCAAAGTACTTCGTGGGCAACGCGACTGGTAGGCAACTTACGATCGACCATATGTACGAACATTGATACGGTGCGCGGCTTGACGGAAGACGACGTTGACTTTCCGCAATAATCGAATTCCTTTCACGCAACCTCTTCCCTAAGATTTCGTTCATCGACCTTTCATAAATAAGTCTCGTATATTTTCTCTTTCTATAGAAGCCTTTCATTTGAGCGAGATAAGGTTTGATTTGTTGCACTTTTCCCACAATCTTTCAATTGAATTCGTTCATTTCCTTCGGGTAATTGATCGTTGACTGAAGTTTCCTCCGCGGTAACGTTGGTAAGAACTGCAAAACATTAAAAAAGGTTAACTTGACCAAGAGCGTATTTCACTCGGTCAAATTACCTCGGGTTTGAGCAGTTTTGCTGATTCCGTTAGACTCAACTTTGAGTGAAAGGCCGACAATAGGACCTTCATTTGTCGGAGGCCACCACATTTTCTTGAGAGCACCCAAAAGATGATAGACAATTTCGAAGAGGCTGACCAAACTGAACCCCATACAAAGACCCAAAAGGCCGCCAGTGTTGGCCACAAAAGCGATAATTGGAATTTTTTGGTCTCGTAGAATTCGTGTCACTACGGGGTCTTTGATGTAGACGTTGACCACGGCCAAATTGTGCTTGGCATATCGGAAGATATCTTCTTCAAGGCTGAAAAGAAAAACCAATGACGGATTATGCCTTCGTAAATTCCTATTATTTCTTTCGCAACATTAAAAAATGCAATTATGTAGTCGAGACCCGAGAATAAGATTTTGCTATAATGCCGATACTGAGGTTCTATCGGATGAAGACTATGAAAATTGAAGACCAACATATTCCCTCTGTGATTTTTCGTTTGGACTGGCTTTAAACTGTTGATTAGAATTGCTTTTTGTTCATAGCTTTACTTAGCTGCAAGCTCGCATTTCTGTGCAAAAAGATACAAATGAGGTGATGACTTCAGATGAATCCGGATCCTGAAGTTTTGCTTACACCAATGTTTGAAATGATGACTAAGTAAAAAATCTAATGCTTTTGTTAAGAGTGACTGATGAGATTGATTGAAGCCTTCTTCCCTTTTCATGTTCACAGATGGCGATGTCCAAACTAGATACAAAGATTCTAGATATTGAAAAAATAATACGAACTGTTTTAAAAGTTAATTTTACGAGGTGTGCTTGTTGATACATAACCCATGCGACTTGCATTTCTATGAAAGCTGAAAGTGTCGACGACACATGGTATTTTGATAGGAATTACGTGTTTTTACCGTTTTTAGTAATTGAGTTGATTTTATTTGATTACCTAATAAAGGCCGTTGTCCATCTGTGGCACAGAAACTGCTGAAACATTACTTGGCACTATAATGGCCAATTAGTAACTTGATCACCAGCACCATTGTTCCAATTTTCTTTGGGCTTCTAAACTTGTCTTACTCCAAATATGTACCTCGGCAGATAATTCAGAAAGTGAAATTGCTGAAGACTTGATTACGTATAACGATTAACTAAAATTCTTTGTGCTAATGCAAAAAGTTATATTACTAATCATTCCGACTACTCTTGCATATATATCTTGCCTTTACATGGATCCGGATCCGAAATAATTTTGTCTTGTTTACTTGTAATAAAATCATGACTCAAGTCAAATAATGCTACAATTTTTATTTCGAATTGTGAAACAATTTTGTCAAGAGAAAATGCTGGTAAAGTCGGTAAAAAGTGTCCCAACCTCTAATGTGACCTCCTAATAAGATTTGTCTTCACTACTTCGACCTTTTCTTTTGGTTGGCTAACCTCTCTCCCAGACATGGGTCCATTCCTTAATTTTAGGAATGCATTCCCATTCCCATTCCTGCTTGAAAAAAGGAATGCATTCACATTCTTCATTCCCAGTTGAAAAAAGGAATGCATTCCCATTCCCATTCCTTGAAAAAAGAATGATTCTTTTTTCCATTCTTTTCTTCCCAAAAAAAGTTGAGAAAATAGACCCAAAAAATTGGCTGTATTTTATAATGGGTCTGGATTGACCTTATGTGAATACCTAGAATACCGTTTTTATCAAAAAATTCAAAGTTTTTTTTTGGTTCATTGGACCAATTGGGCTCAAAATAAGGCTATTTTGAGGATATTTAGTACCTAAAAATGAATGGGAATGTTGGCACTTTTTCATTCCCATTCCTCCCAAAAAATAGAATGCATTCCCATTCTTCATTCCTTCTTGAAGGAGGGAATGCATTCCCATTCCCTAAAAATAAGGAATGGGAATGGGAATTAAATTCCCATTCTTTACCCATGTCTGCTCTCTCCTCACCTAATATGTGACATCTCCTAACCTGATTTGTCAACCCTTGTCTCTAGAAAGACCCTCTCGAAGTCTTCTTTTGTCAAAACTGTAGAAAATAACTACAGAGTACAAATTACATGACTTTATCAACGCATCAACTAGGTCGGGTCGGGAGTAGGTAGATATCTACTTAGTGCTATTGTCTTTTTTCTTTCACTTCTTGCTGATGAAATATGATGATTCAAGAAAAATTGTAATGCTTTTGTTACCAGTGCATTAGAAACAAAACGAGACATCCGGCCGAGAACAAAAGAACTGATAAGGTGAGTTGAAATCGGATCCGTTCTTCCCTCTCCTTGTTCACAGATGGCATTGTGCATACTGCATAGATTCTGGATCCCAAAAAAATCGATGCAATATCTTATTCAAAGTTTCTTATTTCGAGATTTGTTCATTCCTAAACTTCATAACCCATGTATCACTGAATCTAAAAGTCGTGACTTATGGTATTTCTGACAGGAAGTACATTCTTGACTAATTGTTTGCAGTTCATTTTTTTTAACTGACATTAGAATATTCCAAACTAAAATAGTTTATCAGGTTATCTATTCTTTTTAACCAATATCCTTCCAATCTTCTAGTTTTTCTACATATATTTCAGCAGATTTAAAACCAAAAAAAGTTCACTGCTTATTTAAAAGATTTGACCAACCAAAACTCTTCAACAACTTAGGTACGTGTAGCAAACCATGAAAGAGAAAGCCTTTTTCGCTATCTTTTGGTCGATCCGGATTTCGCCAATCGTTATCACCCGAAGCACCAAATGCAAGTAATGTGCACTTATGTCCACAAAAGTGTGCTTTCTCCCAAAAAAGAAAAGCCCCATATTTCATCTCCAAGTGGAATCAGAACTAAAAGAATATGTACCAGCTGGTGCTTACCTAAAAATCGTCGTATCATTTGGACTAAAATCAAATTCACGCACTGGGTTCCACTTGTAATTGACGCAGACTTTTTTGGGTTTTGCACGATCAATGACATTTTGAATGTTTGTGCAAACGCTGGGAAACTTGTCCACTAAAAATGCTCGTTTTTTCGAATTGCATGTCCGATTCAATTTCATCAGGGTAATGCAAAACTCTTCGCGTTTGACAAACGTTTCTCGGTTGGGAAACTGTGAACTGGTCACTCCAACGTTGTTGATTTGATCATCGCAGGCGGCTAGACATTCTTGATGTACTGTTTCTCCGTTTTCTTTTTTCACCTCCACCTGTAATAAAAATAGAAAGCAGAGACATGATTACAGAAGCACCACAGCATCAAATGTATTGGCTACGATTTCCTATATCCAATTTGTAATCCATTAGTCTACAGTCAGTAACACCTACTCAATAGTGCTTTGATTATTGGTGCAGCTGAGCAAAGTAGATTAGAAGGTCATCCTGATTTAGCACCACATTCAAATCCGGATTATACGACCTTTTTAGGATTTAGAATCTAAAAAAGGTTAAGAAAATCCCAAAGCTTCAAAATTCGGTTTGCTTAAAAACTAGTTTTGCAACATCAAAGAATTGTCCGCTAGAAAGTTGCAACTATCCGCGACATCAAAGTCTCAAGTAGTACTTTGCCCTTTGCAAAATTGAGTACGTGCAGACTGCAGTTCAAAGCCGCCTTCGCTTTTACTGTTACTGTGTGACAAGTAGGGGAAGAGAGGTCTGAAGCCAAAGTTTTTTCTCCGTTCTCACCTTATTGAGCTTTCCAATGAATCGCAGGATTTTGTTCATGCACGTTAAGCCAGGCCCAATGCAAAGACTCCCATTGACGGACCTAGCTCCCAACTGGTGAAAGCTTGGAGCGCAGTGGCATGTAGATAAAATACGTTCGTAAGCGGCCTCAAAGAGGCAGTTGGACATCTCGTAACGGTAAAGCCTGGACGGTAAATATTGTAAGGGAAGCTCTTTTTCGACGTAACAGCCTCGATCCGGAGGTTGGAATCGATCACGGGCTTCGATGGTTGTGTTCATCAATGTTGGAGTCACACCAATCTAAAATAAAGGAAATATTTTTTGACACTCTGTTTCTATTTGTTTTAATTTTAAAAGGAAAGCAAGTAACAGCCTGGTGTTACCAGATGGTTTTGATTTGTTAGGCTTGGGCCTAAGCATGAAAGTCATTAAAAGTGCAATCCTCTTGCCATTAGATATCCTCTATGATGCCAATTTCAATTTCCTAACATCATAGCAGCATTGCAAAGTCGAGTCGCATCTTTAGTATCTACTAACTTCCAAGAAAAGCACACATTTACTTTGTAAATATCCCTTGGGATGTTGTTCGTAGATCTTTTTGTGAAGAGTGTCCTTTTTCATGCTTGAGAAAGCATTCATCTTGGAGGAAGGGGCGATGCGTAGTTAGACACTTAGGACAGCTAATCAATTTGAATTGCCAGCAAAAAAAGTAGGAGAGGGTCTGTTAACGAGTATCTTGGAACTCGAGCAATTGTTTTGTCTGGAACTTTATCAGCAGTTTTACGAGGTGCTGCGTTGGAATATGAGTTAACGGCCAAAAATGCTTACTTTATAATAACAAGATGGCGTTCAAAAGCAGTTTTGTTTCAATTATATTTTGCTCTCTTTGAGTATTACAAAATCTTTATCTTCAAATGAACAACTTTTATATGTTTCTGTCATAACCTTTATGAAAGGAAGGCAATTGTAATTCGTTATTGAAGTCGTTTCGCGTGCCAATGCTTAGTTGAAAACCCAATTTATTATGACAAAAAGTGAGTTGTCTAATATGTGTTTGATAACTTAGGTTTAAAGACTGTTACTGAAGTCATAGTGGCAAGCATCAAATCTTTGTTCGGTGAAAAGTCCAAGGAATCATGGGCCATATTATATTAGCATGCGAAGCTGATGAGCATTGATAAGCATGCAACAGTTTTTATTTTAAAGTCGTAGATAACTTTGTTTGGCACATACAGAATGAAGCTAAAATTCAGCCATCTAGAATTGTTTTGTCTAGACATAGACAAAGTACAGTTTTGCACATTAGTAGATTGAAGATATAGGTCGATTTTATCTTTTTTTAATATAGCTCTTTGCTTGTAATGCATTATTCATGCAATATAGAGGGTCTGTTAACGAGTTTCTTGGAGCTCGTGCAATTGTTTTGTCTGGAACTTTATCAGCAGTTTTACGAGGAGCTGCGTTGGAATGGAATATGAGTTAACGGCCAAAAATGCTTCATATAGTTTAACAGCTTGAATGAAGATGGCAGTGCTACATACCTTGTGATCATTTCTTTCCTTTATTGAATCAGATTTTTAAAGATAAGCAATAATCTCAAATTAAAAATATTCATTCGAATTTCCAATCAAAATGAATGAAGAAGATAACAAGGATTAATTTCAAGGTTAAAATGATTTTAAGACTTCACCTAAATAATAGAAGTTTCAAATCATTTGAAAAGATCCTATTTGAATTACAACATAAAACCTTTACATACTTAATGGTCGTCTACTCCGTTGAACCCTCTCCATTTGGGGAATTTACAAACGTGCATTGAAATTAGAACTTGATTTGTCAGCACGAACTTTTATCGTACCGTTAATACATACATATTGCCTACTTAGTGCTATGAAATATATCCGCTAAGGTATAAGGTGAAAAATTAACAGATAGAAAAAGGATTGTTTTGTCTCGACAATGCATGCAGCTTGATTGTACAAAGCACAACTTTGCACAAAATTTCTATAGGTTGATTTCAAAAGTTTTAGTAAGCTCTTTTTGTAGCAATGCACCAATGCATTAGACGGGAGATACCTAAATAGGTCAGCCAAACGATTACTTCGTTTAGCAAAGAAAGATGGCCTCAGTGGCGTCACTTGTCTCATTCTTTTGATTCACGCACTGGATGGACTACCAAGTTAGAAACTTTTTTGAGAGTAAAGGGCAAAAGTCATCTTGATAAGTAAAAGCGATATGTTAAATCCTGTTGAAATGAAGAACTTTTTAAACTTTCAACTTTGCTCAGAATTATTGAACACAATTTAAAAGATTTGACAGTGATTGATTTCATCATTTAAGAAGCAATATGATAGGGTTTTCACTGCCTCCTCCGACGATTTTGAGAACGTTGACGGAAAAACATTTTAAAAGAGCGAGCAACAGAAATGAAACCTACAGCTAGCTCAATTCAGAACCCTCGAGCTTGCTGCTTGCGTATACTTTGTTTTTAGCCAATTTGATTTACGAGTTGTTTTGATCGGCCAAAGAAGTATATAATGGGAAGGGCTAAGGGGGAATTAAAACTACTATAGGAGTCGAATTTTGTTTCACTATCTTCTTCTCAACTCAAGCTCTAAAGGTCGTGACCCTACTTCTTCCAAATGTGTTCTGCAGCCAGCAAATGTAGATGGCAGCTCAGCTCTCCTTTTTTTAAGTAAGAATTACATATTTTCAGTTTGAAATTAGTCTCCACAAGGTGCAAGAAATCTTAGAAATCATCTCCATCCCATGGGAGCTTTTGAACGTTGACTCTTGATCGCTGTTTAAGAGTCTTTTTTTAAGAGTAAGATAAAATTACATATGCTTTCGTTCAAAGCACAAGAGGAGAATAATGAAAACAACAATCGATTTGGATAGAACACAATCTAGGATGCCATTGCTCCGTTGAGTGTACATTTTTCAAACGATAGGAAATTTTGCGGAACTCGCTAAAACATACTTTGTTAGTAACGTAGCGAGCCTTTTCAACAAAAGGAGTAATTCACGATGCGCGATGTTCAATTACCTGAAACACGGATCCTGGCGATATGTCCAACTCTTTGATGCTCATGATAGGCTGATCCAAATGATGATGCACCGCAATTTTGAACCCCTCACCGGCTTTCAAATGAAAAGTATAATCGAAAGTTTCTGCATCCAAAAGCATGCTCAATCCATTGGCTTTTCCGACCTCCGCCCCTTTCCTGACATTCCAATTGTATTTGCCAAAAACCTTCTTCCAATACGGAACCTCGTCCAACTGACTATCAAAGGCCAATTGAGGCTTGATGATACTGCAAATGCCATAATCCGTTCCAAAGTAGGGGTTGAAGTCGGTCACATTCCCATAAAGATGCTTGCGACCATAACTTGCCTTCAATATCATCACCCCTGCAACGAAACAGATAAAACACCACAAGAATCACGAGGATACAAAGTAAAAATCTGCGCGGCCTTCCTTTTTTTGTCCCTTTCATATTCATGCACCTGTTTCATGTCCCAAAATGTTTATTTTACAACAATGCAAACATTTCAACTTGATTTACAGTTTCGCACTACGAAAAGGAGAGACGCGTTAATTTGGACTTTCTTTTTCGGCGTTTCCGCTTTTGGGAACCTTTTGTTCAAACTTCTCCAATCGAATCATTCAAAAGTTTATTTTGTCGAAAAAGTTACAATTTGTAACTTTTCAGATTTCAAGATGTTTCTTACCATAAGGTTCTTGAACGGCTAGTCTGGTAAATTGAAAGCCCTTTTCGATGTATTCTCTGTATTTGTCCAAGTATGCCGTCCAATTACTCAATTGGCTATCTTGAAAACTTCCACGTTGAGTAGTTCTCACATATTTCAGTTCACTTTTGACATAAGTTTCCGAAGTGAATAAAGTTCTCATAAATTCTTGTTCTTCTTCTGTCGGATGAGTGTCACTGCCAGTGTAAAATTGTTCGTACAGCAAATCCACAATACTGACATTATTGTTGATGTTGAGATCATTAAAGAAAGACTTTCGGACCTTAAAAAAGGAAGTTCGGTTCCAGAACAAATTGTTTTTCTGCTGAATTTGTACTGTTACTTACCTGATTGATGTTACAGACCGTAACGGCTGGAAAATACACTTCGGATAAAGGAACTGTAGTTGATTGTATTGTGGTGACCACGGTACTTTTTGTGAAATCTTCGGCAGCTTTGTAGATAAATAGTGAGGCCACAATGATTGAAGCAAGCACAATAATAGTCCAGACTATTTTCCAGTATTTACTGTCTTTGGCAATATAATACCAGCCATGAAGGCTGGTGTGTTCACAATAAGTTTGTAAGCCGCTCATTGATATTTTGCCGCTCTGGTTTTTGGTACAGTCATTACTTTGATTTTTTGCTTCAACTTGCTTAGAAACCTTGCATCAAAATCGGTCAAGAGGCCTTGAAAAAAATATGTACGAACGGGGTCAACTCATCCGGACAGACATCCGGATGGACAGACGAGACTCAGCTCATGATTTATGCATTACTTTTGAAAAATGGAAACTCGTTTTACTCACGACAATACAGGGTGTCCCGAAAGGTTTTGGATAGGAAAGAAATTCGTGAAAGTTTGTTTACATAATTACATTCTGTCTAAGCAGTGCAGATGTCCCATGAATTTGACGAATTTTTTGACAAAAAAATCAACATTTAGATTTCACGAATTTGTTGGGACACCATTTATAGTAACTTTACAGATTTTAGGAAATGCTCTTTGTTTCTATTTGGGGAATTAAGGCTTAAAAGCTCGTAAATCTTGGCCTTGCAAGCCTTGGAGTAATGACTTTACGATAGTTCATATTGGGTCAGACCGCACAGCACAACTGGAAAGAATCCACGGGATGTGCTGTGTAACTCTCCAAAGCTGCGCTGCTGCTTCGGTAGTATTAGAAAGGCGCTAACTTCTCCTCTTCTCTTTTCTTTAGAGAAACTTTTCTGAAGGACGGGGGGCATAGCGCGACACTATATATAGTACTACTGCAACAACTTTTGATGTAGATGCACTCCATCATAATCTGTTTTGCCAGCAGCGCCAGAATTTCAATTGAGTAGAATAAAGCTTGCTTCTCATCATATTCTATTGAAAGCGTGAGAAAAATGGCCCTTATGATGAAAGCAGCAAAAAATACTGCGCTGTGAAAACTACTTTTCTGACGTTTTATTGACAAGCCAGCTCCATATTCCAACATCGCCATCGCTCTATGGATCTGTTATAGGCACTTTCGCACATAACAGCGTGCCGCAGGATGATAAATAAAACCATCAAAAGCATTTGAATATTGACCTTCAAAAGGATTGCATTTGAAATTGCGCAGTGATACCACATTGTTTGAAAATTACTCAAAATGTATCATTTGAATTTTGGCATTTTCCACCAATTTTTGTTCTATTATAACTGACCTGTCTGGTAACACTATTTGACCGCAAGCTTCAAGTTTTCAAAAACTTGCCAAAATGGACCATTTTTGGNAAAACTGACCAGTCAGGTAACACTGTTTGACCGCAAGCTTCAGGTCTTCAAAAACTCGCCAAAATGGACCATGTTTGGTATTTTTAATTAACTTTTGTCCACTCAAAATGTAAACGTAGCTCGCTTCGCTCGCAATGTTGAATGAGACTTTCTCTGTGATTTTCAAACATCGTGCGATACTACAAAATCTGAATGATATCGTTTCAGCCAACGTATCTAGATCATTAGAGACCAATGTTCAACCCTTTTCCAAGAGATTGCTTTGAATGTGGTCATCACGTGTTGTAAATACGACGATGTAATGAGAAAATCCTTCACTACACTAAACACAATGCCTTCAATTGCGTCTCAATCTCAAAGGAGAGGAGCCTATCTATTTCATTGAAAATGGTCACGTTAGGAACTCATTGAATGTAAGGAATACAGTTGTCACTCACGAGTCATGAGTCACGTCTTTTCATCTGAAATGTATGCACTTTTTATTCTCTCATTCTGTACTCGAAAATGTCACCTGAAAGCACCGTCTGCAACAACAACAATAGTAGACTACAACATGCAAAAACAGGGCCCACTTTTTCTTCACTAGAAAATGAAAAAGCCTATTTCCCAGAAAAAAGTTTCTTCCTACCCCCCACCACTTCAGTTGAGTGTAATACATCATCAAACTTTTGATTAATGGAAAAATGTGTTGATTTATTTTTAAATTGTTTGAAAATATCCTGAAGGTTTGCCTCGTAAATGACTCAACATTAAAATGAATGTGTTAATGGCTTCACGAAATTCTTCTGCTTCTGTAGGACTTTCAGGGATCTTGAATAGTAGATTATGTCCAGCAAAACAGATTTCTCGGTTTGGTAGCATTTTGGCGATTTGTATTGGGCGGTGATTTGTACTTCTTTTATTGCGAGATGGATGTTGTTCAATGTTTTCTAATATACCAATTAACCTGCAAAATGATTATCAAATTACCTAAGAGAAAATTAAACTTTAAAAAAGATATGAACTTACATATCCCATTCTGTAGAGGTTAATTCAACTGAACTACTTGGACAAAATGTGTCTTCTGATAGCGAAATTGATTGAGACCAAATTCCAAAGGGAAGACTTGAATCTGGAGTGTGTCGTTTTCTTCTTAAAGGATGAGTTGAAATTTTTGATATCAAAGAAAAATATAATACTAATTTGAAATTCATGGTGTTGATGGATGGAAATGATAAAGCTGAATAAAAATGTTCAGCTGAGATATTCCTTTTATAATAAATAGCTATAGCTACTAATCAATTACATGACCTCATATCAAGTTGAACATTAAACAATGTTCAACTTGAAACAGGGATGATACATATTTGATAACGATTAACGATTTACAAAAAAACTAGTGTAATCTGCAAATAACTCAATCAAAATGTTCAAGAAACAAGACTGGAAATCCTTCCAGTGTATGACCGCGAGTATTTCTTTTAAAATTCTTTGGAATTCTAGAAATATTTTGAAATTCTAAAATCCAATGAAAATTCTAGAAATACTTTGAAATACTAGAAATACTTTGAAATTCTAGAAATGCTTTGATATTCTAGAAATACTTTAAAATTCTAGAAATACTTTGAAATTCTAGAAATACTTAAAACATTCTAGAAATTCTTAAGAATACATTAAAAATTCTAGAATTACTTTAATTATGTCGTAATACTATAATTATGACGAAATACTACATAAATTTGAGGAAGTCGTTCCAACTTATAGGTCCGCGATAGCAAAGCTAGTCGCGGTCAAAAATGCAACGTAAATGAAGGTTTCATAGAATGCATTTAAGAAATTACGTAATAGGTCATTCTTAACATTTTTAACCTATTTTTTTATTGGTGTTTACATGGTAACATAAAGTTCTACATTTTTTCTTCTTCTACAGGATGATGAAGAAGAGCTCTCAAGAGAAAATCCTGAGGAAATCATTGATCCTCCTGAGTCTTCAGCCAATGACTTCACCAACGATCTTGACAAGACTTCAAGTGGACTGAGTCTAAGAAACGAATCAAGTCTCCTAAAACAAGCAATTGTACAAACAAAGAATGACAAAGAACATCCTCGAAAAGTTCCCATTTTTGTCACTTGTACATTTTTGCGATCTATGGAAGATTTAGAAGACAAGTTTTCTGCAGGGACTTTGAATGATGTTCTAATAGATGTACCAGAAACATTACATTTTGTGGATTTGATTCCTCACATTTTAGCCCAATTACGTCTCAATAAAGACGATACATTTATTGTAAAAGGTGGGTACAAAATAATTTGGTCTGCAATGCTCGATTTTTTGGCTATAAAAGTAAATCATGCCTGCCTTGAAATCAACAATTTCCTTTACGAAAGTAGATTTACGAAAGCCACAGATGTTTTTTTTTCTGAAAAGCGAGGAAATTGCCTCAATATAGATAGAAAATGCATGATGTGCACTATCTAACAACTCTTTTTCATGCATATTCAGGTGTTCGTATCAAGTCAAATATTGACATTGTAAGTCTGTTTTCAGGAGAGGTCATTATTACCAATTGGAAACCAATCGCTGTAGAATCCATCTGTAATCATCAAGACGATAAAATCAAAACTGTCGGAGAGATTTTGTTACAATTCAATACAGTTCCAACGCTAAAAATTACGTTAAAACCCAAACTTCCTAGCTTGAATTTGAAAGAATTAGATCATAGAGAACATGCGTTGTCACTTATATTCCAACAATATTATCGGGATTTGAAGCTGAAAGCCGCAACAGAGGTAAAGGCATCGAGGTTGCGTTGATTATCATAATCGCATTTACATTTTCTAGGCCTCCAACGAGTCCCAATCATGCAAATTAACCAACTTTCCAAACAGATGGTATGGCGCATCTTCTAGTAATACCTCAAACAATATGTTTGGCACCAGAACAACTTCATCACCTCTATCAAACTTAAATGCCAATCCGGTGGCACCGTTTTTAGGCCGATCTCATTCTCAAACTTTCCCAACGCCACCTTCCTTGCCTCAAGACAAACCAATCGTAAGTAACCGTAGATTACCGTTTTAACGCATCTCCTAATTAACGCCCCCTCAGAGCTAAGGGGGTCTTTTGAGTACAGTTTTACTAGACAGTGGATCATGCTTCATGATTTTAGAAGTGACATTTTTTTGATTGATATTCTGATGAAAAAGTCTACAGTTTTATTGGACTTTCGCCCCCCTCCTAAAGCCGTCAGTCATCTATCAATGCATCAATCATGTCTTGATAAGTCTAGTCAGCACATTTCTTTCATAGCAGTACCTTCACAAACAGATGTACTTTTGTCCATTTTCCTCCAATTCGTTTGATGTACTTTACATAAAGTGGGAGAAAATCTTGGTTTTCTCTTAGGAGCTTCTCTTCTGAGAGACTGTCCCCATGAGAACAGAAGTGAAAGCTTTGCAATCACTTCCACTGAATGCATGGACGACTGAGAAGAGCTCTTTTGGGTAACCACAGAAGGGCAATACATCTCCCAGTAGTACATATCCAAGTAGGCAACAAAGGTCACTCTGAACACAGTAAAAGTTTTTCAATCAGAAAAGTTTTTATTTTGACACTTTTTTGGTGGTAGTCATGCATCGTTTTTCGTCTGAAATATGAACCCAAAAGCTCTTCAAATTCCACTTTACAGTTCCCTACGGCAGCTACTGCAAATCCTACGCATCACTTCAGTGGCTATGGGTCCTTGGGAATTTCACCAACAGGATTGATGCCTGGATCATCAACGCCTGAACAATTTCAAGTGGCCAAACCACGAATGCGAATCTGTTTTGATCCTGAAACGGAAATACCAAGATTGCAAAAATGGTTCGCAGAGAATAATCATCCGACAAGACAACAGGTTGGTGTAAAGAATGATCTTTTCTGATTTTTTGTTCCATTGTAAAAAGCCTCTTCTTGTAATGTATCGGATACATTTTCGCGCCTCATTTAAAGTTTGCAGAGTATCCATTACGAACAGACATTGCAAACAAAAGCTGATGTGTTTTGCTTGAGACATGTGTGGTTTGCTAAGCTCAAAAAGAGTTGCAAATACATTTGTTCGTAAGCTGATAGATACAGAAGGGAAATACATTATGAATACTTCGGGGTCTAAAGCACACTTGAATGATTCTTCGTGTCCTATATATTACTTCTACATCTGCTGCCGGGCGTAGTAGTTGCTCTGTAAAGCTATAGGCGTCAAGAAACAAGTTTTTGTTGGACTTTGAGATCTGAAAACTAATGTGAAGATTCCAAGTAGAAAACTAGAGGATGCTGTTTTTGACAACTCGTAATTAATAATCCTGATTTGAAAAATACTTATGAGATATTTTCTTGCCTATTGGGGAGTATGTATTTTATTGTAGTAGGATCATTATTGTATCAAAAATGGTCTTGAGAAACCTTTTCTCGTTATGGCATGTCTCGCATATCATACCTACAAATTGCATAGCGAAATTAATAGTTTTGATTCACATTCAAAATTAAAACTTTTCAATTCTATGAAAATCAAAGCATGTATGAGCATAACGTCTCTGTCAAAATGTTTGAAAACATTTTTTAAAGTTTCCCCACTACCTCGCAAGCTTCCATAAAGGGAAACAAACATCGATTCCCCATAGATAGATTGTCGTAAAATGAAAAACGTAACAAATAAAAAAAACCCAGATTTGTATTCTTTACCTCAAATAGGTTGAAGAATACGTACGAGAATTAAATGCCTTGGAATCTCGTCGAGGTCGGAGGCCACTAGACGTCAACAACGTTATATACTGGTTCAAAAACACGCGAGCCGCCGTCAAACGAGCCGAGATGAAAGCCCGTGTTGGCTGCCCTATCACAGAAGCCAGCAAGACTTTGTCAACAACCACATCAACAAACCCAATGTGGCCTTGGTTATGCAACCCTATGCAAGGTAGGTATAACCGGTATAACCCCGAAAAATACTACATGATTGATTCACCCTAACTGTCATAACAATTTTTTTGCTGTTGCCACAGCCAATGAAAATGAGAAGAAGATTGATGAAGAAGAAGTCATTGTTGAAGAAAAAGAGGACAAAGATAACAAAACAGATGATGAAAATGTCTCAAAAGAGACTGATGATGAGAACAATAGTAGTCCTGGTTTTGCAACTTCCAGTGAAGGCCAAAGAAGTCCACCACCCTCAATGGTTTTTGGACCCAATAACCCTTACTTAGTCAATCCCAACATGATGTACATCAACTGCATCAATCCCTATTTACAGGTGAGAGATTTTTCACTTATTTCTTCCTGGGTTTGGAGACCAGTTTGAGTAGGAAATGCACCCATACCCAATTTTCCATCCTTTAAAAACCTGAAATAACATTTGGATATGTGACATTTGCATCAAAGTAATCAAAGTGACCACAACGCATTACAAAATATGAAGAAAAGGCTACTGCTGGTTTTTACGATTCTTGTCTTTTGTACTGTTGGTTCTGAACCAGTACAATATACCATAAACTATAACGTTGAGGATGACACAGCTGGTTTGCATTACAATTTACAAGAAATTCGTGGTGATGCATCTGCAAGTGGGCAATACAATGTTGTTTTACCTGGAGGAAGTAGCCAATCTGTATCTTACAATATTGGACACGATTTGCCTATGTTCAAACCTACGCCCGCTCCAATTTTCAGGTCCGTTCCACTTCCACGACCATTCACCGCTCCAGCTATCAAAGCCGCTCCTTTACAAAAACCTACTCCCGCTCCACTCCTCAAGTCCGCTCCACTTCCAAGACCCTTTACCCCTCCGATTTTCAAACCCGCTCCAATTCAGTTTCCACTGTCCGGGTCCGCTCCAGTAATCAAACCAATACAATTTCCTATATCAACTTCCATTGTCAAACCTGCTCCAATTAGAAGACCAATTGCCACTCCCCCAAAACCATCTTTCATTACGCGACTATTGAGTGTATTCGGTTAAAATACATAGATTTCTGTTTCTTTTAATGTGTTCATGTATCAAAGAATCGGAACTGTTTACTTTTTATAGGGCAGCCGTAGTCCAATGTCTTCAATGATGGAGTCAGCCGACCGACGCAAACGTAATCGCACCTTTATCGACCCAGTATCAGAAGTTCCGCGCTTAGAAGAATGGTTTTCAGTCAACACGCACCCAACGCATCAGATGATTGCACGTTACACAGACGATCTGAATCTGCTTCCTTATCGGCAAAGATTTCCCAAATTAGAGCAGAAGAATATTCAATTTTGGTTCAAAAATAGAAGAGCTAAATGTAAACGCATGAATAATTGTATTTGAATACATTAGACTTCAGCTTTTTGTTTCTTCTTTAGAATTTCTTGCGAATAAATCATCTTTTTGCAACAAAAGTTCATATTTTTTCCTTGAAAGTATTAAAATGAGAAATACAAGAGATTTTTGGGCGGTCATCTAAGTAATGGAATACAATTTTGATCCATCAATCGACTTGACACTTTTGTCTGACGAAGATACATTTGAGAAAAGTTTCAGAAAAGGGAAATATTTTCCCTTTTTGGAAGTATGTATTACGTCTTTGAACACACTACGAAAACAATTACCTAAGGCAACATCATTAGAAATATTATGCTGCTGACCCAACACCATCATGTAAGCTACTCAATACTCATCCTCCTGTATGTAAGGACAGGGGCTTTCTTTTTGATCGTTGATACGACATGACGCATATTGCCGGATTGTCTTACCAAGGATCCCAGGAATGTTGCAGTTGGATAGTTTTTTCGGTTTTTGGGTTTTTGGTAATTTATATGGTCTTTGGGTTTGATTGATCGATTTTAGATTTGTAGAGGTGGCAGTTTTCGCTGCAGCATTCTAGAACATAGTTTTATCACTGTTGTTACCAATGAAAGAGTAACGATACATAAATGAGAAATAGAGAAAAATACGTCAAAAAGAAGTATGGAATTTTGTAGGCTTGACAGCAACGATTGTTATTTTCTAAATGTTCATCGTCGTAATATGTAACTTCAACAGGAATATTTTTCTGATATGTGCAATAAACAACATGAGTTACTAAATAAGATAAAACATAATATACTTTTTCATAAAACAATTATGTCATTTGAAATAATGCAAAGCCTAAACTAAATTGCAACAGTTTCTGTTATTTCAAAAAAATCTTATTTCTCAGTTTTTCCGGAAAGCAATCGTGATATATTTACTTCTATTTTCTTAATTTTTACAAAGAAGCCAATCGATTGAATGATGAGGGAAAACATATATCAATTTTTTGAAACATACAACTTTGAAGCCCGACATCTTTTGTTAAAATATACAACAACAGTACAGTACATACTAGTATTCAAGCAAGAAACCGGATTGCTTCCCCTCGAATGAAGTGTGAAACATCTTTTTACAGCAAGGGTGAACACTGGACTAGCACATATGGACCTCGTTAAAGAATCACAAAAGCAGCATTACGACTTCGTCATGACTGAATACGGAATGGGCTTACAAAACTAGTTTTTCGGTTTTCAGACTTTTTTAACTCCTAAGATAAGAGATGGCACGACTAGGTAGCTTGTACAACAAAACTTTTAAAGAATATTTTGATGGCATTCAACAATTTTTTAAAAGACGGTTTCTATACATATTTCAAATCAAATCGATAAATCAAAAGTTGCCATATAACCTGTCTTTTCTACCTACTTTAGCAAATGTTTTCAAGTGAATAAACAAGATGGTATCAACTGCAGTTTCTTTTGTAATATTTGAGACTACATTTTAAACACCCAAGCACGGTAACGTTGATGCAGCCATCATTTATATGTTCTTGTACTGTTCCTTGACTTTTGTTTATACCACCCTATTGTATCAGAAACATACTGAAGGGTAGTACATATGTAGTATAGGCCCTATGCTATAAGGATTGCATTCTCAAAAGGTCAAAAGGCTTGGGTACTAAAAAAGAAAAAAAAAACTTTTTTTCATCATACGAAACTACAAAAAAATGCAAGCATACAATTTGGTACTTTATTGTTTTCCATTCACACATAAATGACTAAAAAAGTAACTGATTTGAGCTTCTTCTTTTCACAATTATTCACTGAGTGTTCTGAATGTAAATTACACAGCAATACCGTTTATCGTCACTGCATTACTACGCGCGGGTTCACTTCCTTCAGGAGTATCGTATTCGTGTTGGTAACCTCCATTGGCATGAAAGGCACCATTCTTGAAGGTGCTAGGATTATACCGGTCGCTCCCACTGTACCGAGAAGCTCCACCCGAAGAATGATCATCATTAATCGTATCATAAATGGGCGTGGCTCCATTCTGCTGAGATGGCGCTTCGATGGGGGGTGCATGAGGGGGTTCGTCCATACTGTACATTTGTATGGGTGGGGGTGGCCTCGTATTGATACCGGCAGTGCGTGGCGGGACCCCATTGTTGTTATTGGGCGGGGCAGTGGTGTGGTACACCCCCGTGGCAGCGTACCCGCCCACCATGGCTACACTCCCATTGGCGTTTCTATCTCTGTAGGGCGCTGGGGGTTTGGTAGCCAGCGCTCTTTGCTTGCGATAGAAGTAAATGCCAAGAATCATGAGACCGAGGACGACAATGAGACCCAAAGCGATGCCGATGTAGAGGCCCACACTTGACCCCTCGGGAATGGGATCTTCGGCACGTCCACCCGCTCGGACGTTGTGTGTTCCGTCAACTGTGTTGTCGCTGAAGATTGTGACTGCTGGACGTGGTCGGTTGCATTCGGGTTCTGGACCTGACCAGTACCCATCTTCTAAGCAAACTCTTTGAAAATTGCCTTCTCTCTCATAACCTGAAACATTTGAATTTTCAAAATAACTAAATAGGAAAAAATAGCAGAAATTAAAAGTTTCGTTTTTTTAGTGCAATCATCATTTTCCGCTCTGTCAATCATTGCCAAATGTAGGTAATTTCTGCATCTTCCTAAAGGCTATATACAAAGCAGCTTTTCTTGCTCAATAGTAAATTGAGTAAATTGCTTCTCATCAATCCACAAAATTAGCTAATGCGTAGCCTTTTAGTATGGTTATCATGGAAGGTCTGGGCGTATACTACCAGGCTTTTGCCTAGATGATCAAGTTAATGCAAACAAGTGATGGGGGTCACGATCTCCGCTTTTTTTTTTTTTCTTCCAGATGCCTTTACAGGGTGTAACAAAAGTAGTCGTACGTACCTGGAAAGCAATGGTATTCGACGATGCTGCCAATGTTTGTGGTTTGATTTGTCAAGAAGACTCTGCCGTTCTCAATTTCGAAAGGTTGTCCGCAATCGACCTCAATACAATTGGGAGGCCACGAGGACCAGGAACCCGAGGAGAGACATTCAATATCATCATCTCCTTTCAGACTGAATCCTTCGTCGCATTTGAAAGTGGCTCGACCGCCAATACGCAGAGTTGTCAAAACCATTGTAGAATTGGCTGGTTGGACTAGAGGTTTGCAAAGTGTTTCCGCACAAGTAGGAGCTTCGGGTTCCCATTTGCCTGAAGTTTCACATCGGCGCCGTTCAAAACCTGGAAATGAGGATAATTGAGTGATTAGTTAAGATCCGGATTGTGAAAAATTTGACAGGTTCAGCCCTTGATCGATCGATTTTTTTCGGGGGAAACTTTAAAAATGATGAAATTGATCAAAGAAATTCGAAAAATACGTAGGTGTATTTTCATTCATTTATTCATTCATTTTCGTACTTTTTTTTTTGCTCTTTTATGATTTGCAGAAAAATAGCTTAATTACAATCTGCAGTTAAAGTAAAAACAGTGTTATCTTCGCACAGAGACACAAAGCCATTTGTCCTGCCTTTTTTCCGAGGTCTATTAAACCAGTGGTGTCCTGGGAAGAAATACTTGAACTTCACCATGGGAAAACTAATGGTGGCAGTTAAACCATTTTCCCGTCGTCGTAGAATAAGACGAAGAGAAGCTTGAATTAATTTTCATTTCCTGTACGAGACGTACAGAACTTTTTTGTTCATTTTTACTGAAATTCTGAATGAACATTCTGTTGCTTTGGTAACCTTGCTATCGGCATCCGTAAATAACGCCTGTAGGTTCTAACGGCGGATAGTAGTATCAAAAGTTGCCAAAATCCTTGATTTCCACCCACAAATTGTCATTTTTTCCTTGTCGTGATAGATTAACCGAAGCAATTTTTCGTAGGTGTTTTTTCTTACTTTCCAAGACAAGGGAAAAATCTTCTAAAAAAGAGTGATGGATTGTAAGAAAATGTCCCTGAAAAATTAGCGGGTGGCAAAGCTACTCTATCGAGGGTCCCATTGGGGGGTCCTCAAATAAAGATGCGCGCCCCACAGCATCAGTTCTTGGCTCTTTCATGCAGAAGTACATGAAATTCAATGCTAAGGTTAACTCTGTGTCAACAAAGTGATGCTCTAACCTTGATTTGTAAAATGCAAATTTTTATTTGGGTTTTAAACTTGCCTTTGCCAGACTTCCTAGACATGTCTGTCAGATTTGGTAGTTTATGTCTGCATATGGCATTGGCATTGGTTCGTTCATCACTAAGTGAAATTGACGAGCGTTCAATGAACAAGTCAAAAGCAGGAAAGAAGGACCAATATCACAGCTCTAAAACTACTTTTGAAATAACCCCCCCAAAAAATTGGAAACTATAGGAATGGGGGATTATCTTGCAAGTTTTTCATTAGAGAAAGAGACCCAGAAAAATAGCGAAAACTGAACTGTCATCTCCTCCTGCCTCTCGTTCGTTTCGTTTCAGAAACCATTTATAAAAAGCCCTGTTTCCCAACTATTTTCAAACACAAGCAGCAGCGCGTTCAGCATTCGTGTGAAACTTAGGCAGCAGCAAAGCTAGAGCGATTTCACTGACATTCATCTTCATTTTTTTCTCCGTCTCCATCCATGGCGAGATAGAGCCTCTCCTCCTCGCTTAGCTAATAGGCAATTTTCCAGTGCTTCCAGACCCTTCATTTTGTTCTTATCTACTGTTGCAAAAAACCGAATTTGACCAGTTCCAATTTTTCTAGCTGCACACCTTCTCCAGAGGAGGCATCTGAGATTAGCATCTTGACTTGTACCTATTCTGCATAATGACTCGTTCACGCAGCTCACGCAACCTCGTTAAAAGTGATGTGATTTATGTTGTGTCCACAGAACCTTGAAAAGTCTTTTGAACTCTGATTTACGAGCATAAACTCGCGAGAAAATCGTCAGCAGTGACAGTGAGTAGGCTTTTTCGGACATTTTGAACTGCATTTGCACTTCCATTGTGATGTGAGGAGTGAGAGATTTCAACTATCAAATAAACGAGCAGTGCCCTAAAATCATTTCTATTCAAGATGAAGACGAGGAGCAAAAGAACAAATTCCACAAAAAAATATTTAAAAAAAGTCATTTTATCAAGAAAAATGGATTTTAAGACTTGTATGGTCACCTGGAATGCTAGAAAGTGTAGCTAATACATCAATGCAATATCTGCATATTGCATACTTGATATATTCTCCCAAATCATACTTTTTCCTCATTTTCCAGCAAAGGAATGATACGAGGAAATATTCAAAGACTTCTGCTGTTATAGTCTTCTTTCATGCCTTGTGATGCAAGAACCCCCCATATTCATGCATGTGATTAACCAAAATCCTACCTTTCTCTCTTCTACTCTTCCTAGAAAAATTCTCAAATCTTGGGTGGGGAACGTAAAATCGTGTGATGTGTGCTGTAGCTATCTGAGTAGTACATTCTTTAAAAGCTTAGCTGAAAAAATTGATGAAGTCACACGACATCAATTTTCAGATTTTTTTGGACATTTCCTTTTGCGTGTGGATAGACCATAATTTTTCTAACTTAATGTATTTTCAAAAGCGGGTCAAATATGTTCGTGAAACTTCTTAGATAAATTAAGTTGAGAGGCTTTTAATTAAACTACTTTATGATAGCCTCATTATCATTAACCAAAAAAAGTTTCAAACAGATTACAAGTTAATTTTTCTCGTTCACTTTTCTTCATTCATGTTTTTAGTAATCACGGTGTTTAAAAATCATAGAAAAAGTCTTTTTCAACATCGCGAGCGAAGCGAGCTACGTTTACATTTTGAGTGGACAAAAGTTGATTAAAAATGTTTTTGGCATTTTTAATCAACTTTTGTCCACTCAAAATGTAAATGTAGCTCGCTTCAATCGCAATGTTGAATGAGACTTTTTCTGTGATTTTTATAACACTGTTGTAGTCTTAACTTGGCCTTTGTTTTGCTCTTAGAGAGTCTTTTCTTGGGCCTACATACCCACTAAATCTGACCCACTTTTGCCACATAAAGAATGAACATGCGCAAAAAAATACTTGCAGCATTTTTTATTGAAAAAATGTCTCTGCGCTCGCCGTGCGCGCGCGATATTCATTATTGACGTAACAAACGTGAAATTAGACACATGATAAATGTTGCAAAATGAAATTCTACTCTGTTGCTCCCGGTTTGAACTTCTATACAGGGTGTTCAAACAAGTTTGAGCAAAATTCCCAAGCTAAGAAAAGTAAATATGTACACGCTGTTTGAAAATCACAGAAAAAGTCTCATTTAACATTGCGAGCAAAGCGAGCTATGCTTACATTTTGAATCGACAAAAACAAATTAAAAATGCCAAAAATTGTCCATTTTGGCGAGTTTTTGAAAATCTGAAGCTTGCGGTCAACATTGTTACCAGACAGATCAGTTTTAATAGGACAAAAATTGGAGGAAAATGGCAAAATTAAAAAATTGTGAGCTTTGGTTCTCAATTTTTTTCCCATATTTCAGCCTCGGTGCATCAGGAAAAACTCGGCCAAGCTTCAAGATTGCCTTTCGCGATAATTAATATGCGTGTCAACTATCGAATAGATAGCAGCAGTCCTAGCCCAAATGCAGTTCGACTACAACGAATTCGGTCATCATCGCGCGGTCGTCTTTTTCCTTATCCAACATTCTATTGTTTTGACTAATTCTTTTATGCATTATATAGACTACATTCTCATATTCATCATCACTCAGGAATTCAAGTCACTGCAGTTCTCCTTTTCCTTCTTCTTCAAGATTATTTCTTCAAAAAATATATTCATTTTTCAGTGATTTTCCTCTTGGAAACAAAAAATGAATCATAGATTTTGGTGTCCATTGAAGAAAAAACGCTGAGCCATCATTGCTAGACTTTGAAAATCACAGAAAAAGTCTCATTCTACACTGCGAGCGAAGCGAGCTACGTTTACATTTCGAGTGGATAAAAGTTAATTCAAAAGGCCAAAAAATGGTCATTTTGGCGAGGTTTTGAAAACCTGAAGCTTGCGGTCAAACAGTGTTACCAGACAGGTCAGTTTTAATAGAACAAAAATTGGTGGAAAATGCCAAAATTCAAATGAGACATTTTGAGTACTTTTCAAACAATGTGAGCCGGCTTGAAACTCCATCAGAGAATTTGAGATACCGGTTAAGAAACGAGTTTTTATCTCAAGTTGATTTTAATAGGGACTTCCTGTTGAGCAAGACTATAGTGCAGTGGTTTTCTATTAGCCTTGAAAATTCGACACGATGAGTACTTCTTCTCATCCGAAGATGCAAAAGAGGCCTTTTTTGCTTTAGTGGTTTTTGCTATAGCAGCCTTAGAAAATATGCTAAACTTTCTCTTTCTATCTGAGCTACAGAAGCCCCTAAGCAAGCAGCATCTTTTTGAGCCCAGTATGACCTCAAAATGCATTGTTCTCAAACATGCCACTGCTAATTTCTCGCATGTGAGGAGATCAAGTCTGAAAATTGTAGAGTCAACCTCATTTACATGTCACACATTTTTGCCTTAGCATCTCAAAATATCATTAAAATCTTCAAGAAAAATCTAAGTAGCACACGAAGAAATAATCTGAAGCTGCTGCTGCGGCCATTTTACAATCAAGAAAATCACGATTAAAGTTGCTTGAGCAGCGCCAGCTAGCGCGGAAAATTCCAAAGAGAATCAATTTTCGAATTTTCTCTTGATAGAAAATTCAATTTGGTTATACTAGATATAGAACTGACGAAAGAAGATATTTTTTAATCTATTTCCCCTTCTTAGAGGATAACTTTGACATTTCAATTGCATTTTTAAAACTGGTCAGTCAGGATATGAAGGAAAGGTTAAAGGGTTCAGCAATTTTTCAAAAAACCTGTAGTAGTTGCTGCGCTGCACCTATTTTACGAGCAAAGCATATTTCGTGCTATTTTAAAGGTTTGGTATTTTACATCTATCTTCCGATGATAGTATTTCTGCATTCACGAATTTCTTCCTCATGCAACGACATCACAAAGACCAACGAGAAACCTTTAGGTCAAAGAAAAATGAGAAATTCCGAACCGGCATTGCCGCCTCCATTCATTTTTCAAGAAAAACTGTCAAAACCACGACGAAAAAATTTTCTGCTGGAGAATGCATCGTCTCTCGTACATATTCATATTCGTTCGTGATTTCGAGAGAACCTAAGCCTAATTTCGTTGTGGTTTTCTACCAATGGACGGACATGACTTGGTACACCTCCTTCGCTGAAGGAAACCGTTAAGAGCTTTAACCAAAGCTAAACCGAAATGAAAGAGTGAGTAGAGGGGTTAAAGATCTCTTTTGCTTGCGTTTCATCTTCCTTCAGATCTGCAAGGTTGAATCAGTATCAAATAAACGTGTATGCTGTGCAAACAATTCAATTTTGTATCTTAGCTCCAAGGTCCAAGACTCAAACTTCCTCCTATTGATGCCATGAATGAACCCAATCACATTAAAAAGTGCATTCAAAATATTGAATAGCTTCCCCCAAAATTAGTTTTACGATAATTGAGCTATACGAAATGAATGGAAATGAATTATGTATTTGGCTACATTTTTAAAAGGATGCGCTCGGATGCTGTTAGGCCAAAGAGAACATTAGATAAATGTGGTCATTAGAAATGCACTTGCTAATGGTCAAAAAATAGGCCAACATATTTTCTCTAATACCTCAAAGCAGAAGAAAATTGGATCCATGTTTCATTTCTGCTCCTGTCAAAATTCATCACGACTTTTCGGCCGTCAAAGGATATTTCAATTTTGTCTGAAACGAAGGTAAAAAGGAAAAAAAATGTTTCGTGAATTTTGCAGTTTTTGTTCCTTACAAATTGAAATTCAACTTGTTATGTTAAAGTCTGATTTGGCACAGAGCTTTGAAGTTGTAACCTTTTGGATTTAGCCATAGGTTTTTAAATTAGATGCGGAGCATCATAAAAGGATACAAGTCTAGTTTTCAAATTGTGTTTCGTCGGAAGATTAATGCGAACCGAGAATAGAAGGAGGAAAATAGTACAGCAGCGACGTTGTTTTCAAAAATGCATTGAGATATAAATGATGTTTGATAGTATCAGTTTGAATAGAGTTTGCACTTAATATAGAATTTGACATTGAACTTTGCATCATTAGTCAACAAAATGTTGAAAAATTATAGCCTCATAAAACCAGTCTAGTGATCAGTTTATTGAAGAGGGGACTAAAATTGTGGGAATCCATTCCGGATCTAAAGAAAATCACTTTTTTAGGGCACTAAAAATTGAGTTTGATTGGCAAGAATTTTAGGAATTCAAGGCATCTGAAAATGTATTTCTTTGCACGTTTAGACTACATTGGATGAGTCACAATAGGCTTTGTCAATTGCAACCTCTTTCGCCTAGTCGTCCTAAAGATCTTTATGGATAGAATTTGAAAATCGTGACGTGAAGCAACCTTTGTCAAGCAAGCTCTAAAAACGATTCTTCTAAACACATTTTCCAATTCTAACAGCAGATTAATCTCGTTTTTTGTTTCCTAGATGATGATGACCCTTAGCCAAAACAACTCATGGACATCGTTGCAACGGTAGTGGAGGCTACAGAGCATTTCGTTTCCGAATTTTTTTCACTCTTAAATTGTTGCTAACACGACCGCAATGGTGTCATGCTCGAGGGATTTCTCCGATAGACAACGAAGGTACATTATGATCGAAGGTCAGCAGCAATGTATGTAGTAGGTAGCAATGACATTGAATATCAACACGAATCGATAGACAAATAGAAAACAAATGGGCTCACACTTCGACGAATAATTCTTCAAAGGACTCTGTCAAACATCCGTTCAAAGGAAACGTGTGTATTTTTGGCATGATGGCGCTTATGAATCAGCAAGGCTACAATCATCTTTTTTCGTGCGTTTCTATGCAACAAAAATACTAAATAATCTGGTAAATTATGTTGTTGTTTTTTACCGAGAAATATTTTAATCCGAAACACGAACTTTTACATCAGATCTTCTATGCCAGGAAGCAAACCTCATATAATTTCACTTTTCATAAACAAACATTTTGATACACTTAGTTTAGTTATATCTCGAGCTGATTTCATACAATTGGCACTCACACTTTTTGCTTGGATCCTATCGTTGAAAACATATGCTAAGAGTCTACTAAATAATTACCATCAAAAGACTCTAAATGGTTAATATAGTAAGGCATTGATGTAGCCCAAAAATTTCAGTACATCTACCGAAAATGTATTGTCTAGATATGCTCCACCAGTAATATTCAATTGCACATAAAGAACAATGAGTCTCTTGTAAATCTGGCAGCTATGCCTTTGGAAGAAATCTTGAACGTGTCGAAGCTTACGGTATTGAAATCACTTGAGGACACGATTCTTCCTCTATTCGTCCTTTTGGTAAAATTCAGAACCAATTGACCTTAATGGATCCCAATTTGTATNGAATAATTCTTCAAAGGACTCTGTCAAACATCCGTTCAAAGGAAACGTGTGTATTTTTGGCATGATGGCGCTTATAAATCAGCAAGGCTACAATCATCTTTTTTCATGCGTTTCTATGCAACAAAAATACTAATAATCTGCTAAATTATGCTATTGTTATTTACTGAGAAATATTTTAATCCCAAACACGAACTTTTACATCAATAATTTTCTATGCCAGGAAGCAACCTCATATAATTTCACTTTTCAAAAACAAACATTTTGATACACTTTGTTTAGTTATTATTCGAGCTGATTTTCTTCATAAAGTATTCATCTTGTCTCTTGTGGTATTCTTTGTAATACATATGCTCGAGTCTACTAAAAAGTAAAAATATAAAGACTCAAAAAGAACTCTAGACTGGTTATAAGTAATCGTTTGATCAGTTGAAGCAAAACTACTGTAAATTCAGTGAAGAATTCCGATTTAGTGAATTGAAGTATTACTTGCTGACCAAAAGTTTCAATAAATCAGTAAGTCTACTGATTTGTATTGTCTAGATATGGTCCACCATAAAGTGTACAGTAATATTCAATTGCACATAAAGAACAATGAGTTTCTTGTAAAACTGGCAGCTATGCCTTTGGAAGAAATCTTGAACGTGTCGAAGCTTACGGTATCGAAATCACTTGAGGACACGATTCTTCCTCTAGTCGTCCTTTTGGTAAAATTCAGAACCAATTGACCTTAATGGATCCCAATTTGTATACAAGGGAGAGAGAAGAGGAAAATTATTCACGAAAAGGAGAACCTTGAGATGTGCTTGAGCATCTATCAGAAAAATGCAACCGACCCATGATAACCCTGTTGAAGTGTGATGCTGCTATGCTGCTGCCGAAAAGCGCCAATTTTGAACTTGAACTTTTTGCAGTAAGCAGATTCAGAATTCCTTTTTCTCTCTATCTTCTCCAAGGCTGATGATAATCGTGACTCCAATCGCATATTCTGCCTGATCACTTTTGTTTTGCTGGCAACTGCCATCACATAAGAGCTTGGCACCACATGTCATGACTTCATTTTTAGCTTATTTTCCTTCAGTACTGAAGTATGTACTGTGCATTATTTCCTAGAAAATAGCCCATCTGATAGATCAAAGCAATTTTCTTCAAAGATAAAAAGAAACAAGGTCAGATCAAGTATTTTCAGCCAACTATGTCTCCTTTGATTTGTTGAACTTTGTCCAATTTATGAATGAGAAAATTTTCTGGTTTTTTGGGAGTAAGTTCAGAGGGTTCAGAGTAAGTTATTTTAGGTCAAAATTAGGCACGACTACTTTCAAAACAAAGCACACATTGTATGAAAAGATGCCACAGGTGGCCATTTTGACTCTTTTAAAAGGAGGCTTTAGGTGGTCAGCTAGCTAGCAAATGCAGCATTTCAACCAACTCTAAGAGCAATTGCACAATTGGGCTCCTATTTTTTCGTTCTGCACGTTATGCAATTAAAGGGAGGAGGTGGAGGGTTTTCTTTGCACTCACTACTCACAAGTATGACATGAATTTTCATTTCTTTGCTTTGAGTTGCAGACATGAGGAAGGTAGGTGCCTAGTTCTTGAAAAGCAGACCAAATTATAGACTCCCTTTTCGGCTTCAGCTCTACTGGCAAAAAGTTTAGAATTAGTGACCTCCTTTTGTTTGTGCTCGCAAAAGGGCATTGTGAAATCACAAGGTCCGATTCATCTATTGTGCCCTTAACTGAGCAGATGATTAGGCCACTCTGATTTGGGAAAATTGGTTCAAAGTGGCAGCTTTAAGATTTCAAGCCTTTCAAGCAAAAATCAAGCCTAGCATGAAATGAGTTGCAATCAAGTCAAAGTGGAAGAAGGGCAAAGGCAGGATAAGCAAACGGAAAAATACTGTAATTAAAATCTCTAACTCGTGTATGTCATCATGCAATGCAAAGCATAACTTATGTGTGCTGCTGCATCTCTTCGATCATAAAGAGAGTGTGGGAATAAAATGTCACAATCACTATCTGCTCTTTTTCGCAATTGATTTCCTTATTGCTTTTGAAGCACTTGATTTTCGTTATTAGCCGGCGTCCGACACTCTGAATTATTTCTGGTCTTTGACAACAGTTACCTTAATGGCCGGATTTGGAACAGACTGACTATAGTACAAAGAATAATTTAGTATGTAGGATTATTATTTTTTGCAGAAGAAGGGTTGAAGTCTAGTCATCCAATTTAGTGACAAATCATCTTTTGTTACAAGGATACAAAGGAAATGTCTAATCAAATATTTCAACCTCAAGCCATCTTTTCAAAATGTATTCTAATGATGCAAATAATCCATCTTCTTCTCTTTGGAAATGATTTGCGGTTACGCAATTGCATTCAAATTTTCAAATGAGTCTAAAGGGTCAATAAAAATTGCACATAAGTGTGGCGAATTGCAGTAGGAAGAAGAGTCTTCATCATTTGTTCCAAGTGATCAATAATAATGTCTTCAAGACTACTTTCCCTTTAGATCATCATCATCATCATTGCCATTTTGAATGTCATGATCGTGATTATACAAAACTCTTGACGATTATGAGAAATTCCTCTGTTAAACTACTACTCCCACTTCTTCTACTTCAAAGTAACATCATACTTCATAATCTTGACTTGAGGTTAAATCATGCCATCTCTATTATTCACAAGATTTGGCTTCTACCAAAAAGCCTACACATTTGTATTTGTCACAGGAGGAGGGGGAAAAGATTGTCATCATCATCTTTTGTTGCGTCGTTGTTGAGAGAAAGAAAATCAGGAATTTACTCACGAAAAAATGCGGAAAAACAACTTTCAGAATGTAAATTCATGGAAAAGTAACTTTTTTGGGAAATTGAATTTTATCATGCCAAACTTTATTACACAATTTCTAAGATGTCCAAAAATGGGAAATAAAGACTTGGCTTCACTTCCAATCCATTTTGTCATTCATGATTATGCACTAACTCATGGTCAATGATTTTTAAAAGTTCCGTTCTACTTATTTGACCAGTCGGGAAAAAGGTCATAAAGCTATTCACGACTCTTGCTACTTGGTCAGCAGCACTAAATCACTAAGAAAATGAAGTGTAGTCCTACCTAGTCATTTCAATACCTTCAATTTCACGACTAGACTGTAAAATCAGCAGCCTTTTACAACTGCCTTGTGTGTGGGCCAAGGAAGAAACTTTCAAACTCCTCAGGTGGTTAGAAAAACAAGATCATTAGGGATAAAGGAGAAACTGCTCATTCTGATCCTGTGCATCTTGATGTCACCAGCAGCAGCATCATTAGAAATAGAAATTTAGTAGAGTCTTCATCTCAAGTTGATTGTGAAAAGTGCCTTTGGGTGTCAAATTGTCACGACATAGAAGGATTATAGCTGCAAGCTGACTTTTCAACAAAATTACCTCATTATGCAATGCAGGAGAGAAGAAAATTCATCATCATCTCTATTGAACTTTATGGAAGAAAATTCAATTCTAAAGATTTGCATCTTCATGATTTTCTGAAGCTGATCATCAATGTATTCTGCAGGGTGGAAAATTCAGAAATCAGTGACAAACTCAAATCTATTTTCCTAATCTAAACCATAAAATTAACATATCTTTTCTATCTGAAAGGAGGACCATGCCCTTTTAAAAATAGCACAAGAAAGTCCACTTTATGGCCCCACTTTTTTGCTGGAACACAAGGCAAATCCTCGGTTTTTATGGTGTTTCAGAACTTGAAAGCTGATAAGCAATCTCTAAAGAGAGAAGAAGTGAGATGATGCAAAAAAGTGTCAGAAAACTTTCATATAAGTTAAATTGCATAGGAAAGAGTGCCAAAATTGAATGAAGAGAAAATCACTTGTGAAGAGTAAGGAGATGACAATCTATTTTGATTGCAGCAGCAATAACAATAGTTATGATCAAGACGTTTCACCTTGGAACATCAGATGAAAAATTGCCATAGTAGAAGGAAGATCAATGATTGAAAGAGGATTGATAACAATCCTTTAGCAAAATTAATGGAAAGAAATAAGAAGATAAAATCTTATGAAGACCATATGGTATGGAAAATCCGTCATTTCCTCATCACTATACTGGATTAATATTGCACAGGATTGTGGTCGAATTTAAAATTTGACTTCTTTCACTATAAAATGCACTTCTTAGAACTTGAAATACCAGATGTTGAAAAATCAATCACTTTTAGAAAGAGAGAAATAAAAAGTCGGTCTTACCGTCGAGCTTGAAGTGGGATTTGCACTTATAGTTGACAACACTACCCAAATACGTTCCATTCTGTGTTTGTAGCTTAAAATCGGCATTTTCTACAAATTCAGGGCTACCACAGTCAACATAAATGCATGTAGGAGTGTCACCTGTCCACTCCCCACTTGTCGTGCATCGTCGAGTCATGACCCTCAAATCTTGGCCACTCTCACTTTTCATTGAAAAGCCACGCTCACAGCGGTACTTCAAGGTACTACCAACACGGTATGCGGTATCTTCGTTGAACCGATTACGTAGCACGGATGTACCATGCAACCTTTCGGTACTGGATACACTGACAACGGTATTGTTGGGTTGGTTAGGTAGGTCACATCGGATTTCTGAACAGGAGGGTCCTTGGCCGCTCCATAGGCCGTTGGACAAGCAGGTTCTTTCAGTGCCACCAATGACACTGTGACTCCTGTCACAAGCATATCTGACCAGTGAACCTAAGTGGGTTGAACCATTGGCATAATGGACCGTACCATCTTCCAGGTCAGGTACTTGTCCACAATCCACATACCGACAATTGGGTGCTCGCGAACTCCATAATCCACTTTGAGTACATCTGACTTTACTGTCACCTTCTAAAACGTGACCAGGTAAACAACTGTATTCAATTTCACTATGCACTTCACGGTTGTATCCACTGACCCGACCTCCCGAGGGCGCACGGGGCTGAGGACACTCTATAATGTCGCAGGTTAGGATACTGCGGGACCAAGTACCTGTTGATTCGCATTTTTTCGAGGAATCGCCAACTGGTAAATAATCATTGTCGCACTTGTATTCCACAACTGATCCATAAGTTGTTCTTCCGTCAATTAGTTCAGCGTTGGCATGTGTCACATTGGGTGGATTACCACAGTCTAAGAATTCACACTTGGGTGGCATGCCTGACCATTTGCCACCTTCTAAACATTCTCTTGATAATGAGCCGGATGGTTTGTATCCTTCTTTGCATCTATAAATAACTTTGGAGCCAAGATAGTTGGGTTTTTCGCCAATTATTGTCACATCACTATTTTCCACTATGGGCAATTCCGGACATTTGGTGTACACACATTCAGGTACATCTCCTGACCAACCTTTTTCTTGGCATGTTCTTTCTGATGGACCTTTGACTAGGCTGTAGTCTTGTTTACATTTGTACCTGACTCTTGCGCCCCAAGTTGTTCTTCCATCTAAAACGTGGATTTCACCATTGGCCAAACCTGTAAATAAAAACCCAAAACAAATGAAGTCTAAAATTGATTAGGATGAATAGTCAACTCACCAGGGACTTGACCACAATCTACAGCTTTGCAACCAATAGGAAAACCATCCCATTTTCCGTCTGCCCCACAAGTTTGGTTGACTTCTCCAATTGGCATTTGTCCCAATGAACAATGATAAGTCAGCATTTGTCCATCTAGAGTCACTGATGTTCCTTCAGCTGTAGGTGGACTAGGACATCTTGAAGGTCTTCCTCGACAAATGACCTTAGCTGAGATTTTACAACTCAAATCATTCCAGCCCCAGTCCAAGTCAGAATCTAGAACTGCACAATTTTGTTCTTGGTTGTAATTGTTGGGTTGTCCTCTTCCCCATTCGATGCTTTCTACTTTGCCATCTGTCTCCGTCCACCTCCACTCTTCTCCACGAAAATTGGTTCGGTGTCGATTGGCACCTAACCAAACCATCAAACTTTTGCTACTGTCATCTCGTTCTTGGTCGACTTTGGTGGTAACAAATGTTTTGCTAGCATCAGTTAAGTTATTCAATAAAGCATATTTTTCTTCAGCACATTTCTCAGTAGCTTCTTCGAATCCAGAGACTTCGGTGGACAAAAAATGAAAGCACGAGTCATCAAACACTGCCAGATCATCAGGATTGGCAGCCTCTGAACATGAAGCAATGCTGAGGCCATGGGTGGAAAAGACCTCCACTTCACACAGGCTTAAAACAGCCTCAACACCCGACCTGAGGACACTGACATATTGACCTATCAGAGGTTCCACACACTCGAATGTTTCAGTGATGCCTTCATCCAATGCTTTTGGAATCCAGTTGCATAAAGGATTATTAGCTGGTTCAGTGCTATTTCCCACTCTGATTTCCGCATTTTTCAATGGTAGATCGTCACAACAACGGGTAGTCAATCTCACATGTTGCACTTTAACTGGTACTAACAGATCCACTGTCCACCAGGGTGATTTTTCTGATTTGGTTTCAGTGCATTGTCTTCCTTCGTGAACTGTGGAGGTTCGTCCATCAACTGCATTAGATGCTTGGCCTCCATTAGTCACTGAAGAACTTTTGGCTGGTTTATGGAGTGCAACATTGACTGCACAAATTGGCAAATCTCCTTTCCATTTGCCATTGACACAATTTCTTTCTTGCTCACCAAATAAAGTATAGCCTCTATCACAGACATATTTGATGCTCCAATTTTGTGGGTCATAGGTAATATTAGAGTAGGTAGCTGCGTATGGCACTGCTGGATGTGGACAATTGTCTAGGCCTTTGATGGAGTCCACTAATACTGTCAAACAGACAAAATATGATAAGAAGTCCGCAGTCCAAACCCAAGGTTTCTTCAGCTTCATTTTGCTTTATTGGATTGTTTTTCAAGTCATGTTGAAGCGTTGAAATTTCCGGTGTGTATAGTAGAGTAGGTGTTCACTGTGCTGTTCACCTTTGGAAGGTTCAAATCAACTGAGGACACTGCTCGAAAACGAGCACGCTCAGAGCACCGTGTACGCTCCACGCATTCACATCAAGCAACCCAGGTACCATCAGCCTTAGCCAAGCTCTATAGCAACCAACATCTAAGCATCACCGGATACTAGCAGGACTCCAGCTAGAACTTCTACCCTGAAAATTCATGCCTGAAAGTAGAGTAGTAACTAGACATAGTGAAAAATGATTCATCCTTTCCTCAAGTCTAGGTTTTTCATAAAACGTCATCTACCTTCTAGTCTGCAAGTCTATTTTGAGTCATTTTAAAACAAAGAAACAATTTCCTTTAAGGATATGAATCATTGTGCTTAGGACTAAACAGAAAAAGGAACTCAAAACTCAAAAATGTTGAAAGTATGAATTTTGCTAGAGTTCAAAAATTCTTTGGGAAAGATTGAAATGAATGTGAGCAAAAGAATTTACCTGTGCTTCTCATGCCGAGAAGAGAACTTTATAGGGTGGATATGGTGCATGGTACATACACAGGATGCAGAAGCAGCAGCAGTAGGTTTAGCTTAGCAGCGGCTTCAAGCTGCCATGCCGCCTTAGAGCTGCTTGAAGCCGCGAGTGTGTAGAATCGTAGTCACTTTCACCAATGAGCCAAGTCTTCAAATGTCCTCAGCAGCCTTCCCAAGCTAAAGAAAAAAACTTTTTACTAAGAGGGGAAGTCCTGATGCGTACAGTGTGCGTCACGCAGCCGATATTACTTGACGCCTTCACAACTGACTGAACTTCAGTTTTCCCGTCGTCCGCTCTTCCATTGTATGTCGTGTGTCCAATTAGGTTAAAACCAAGAGAAGATCTCCAGCCAAGGTCAAATCGACTCTTTTTTTGGATAACGCACACTGCTCGACTGTTTCTGATGCATTGGCTCTGGCAGTCGGTGTTGCTAGCCTGGGTGAACGCCCTTTTTGCAACTGCCGATGCCGCCAGGAGTGAGTGTCTCTAACCTTCAACTGTCTGTTGCTCATCTTGGTTTTTGGTGACTTTTCATCAGTACAACAGCAGAAGTCATTAGCATGCTTGGCATTTTTACACTAATCAGCTTTGGCTTTTGTCTTGGATCTTGAATTCTTGAAGAGGCATTTTTACGAGAAAGAGATTTGGGATAATCGCAGTTGTATATCAATGTTGCCCCTTTCTGCATTGGAGTAGAGCCAAGTTTTTGGAACATTTGTTGGTTTTTTATGAGCATGCACTGGTTAGCAAGTAGTTTTTGGTGCTACCTTATTTTGGCCCTAATAACATTTCTAAGTTAAGTTAAGGAGTTCTTTTGTTCAAAGTTCAGAAAGGATTTTACACAGAGGTATGTACCTTTCAGCACTATGCCCTAAAAGAATCATCATCATCTTCAAGATGCAATTCATTCATGCATTGGTAGTCAACTCTCGCAACAAATTGCAAATTAGACTTGCACTGCAAAGAAGCATCCAATATTTTTTCCCAATCTCTATTTGAGAATGGTATCAGCAGTTGGGATTCAAAAGGTGCACCTAAGTCTACCTAATAAACGTGCATACCAAATAAGCATGAAGGTACTTAAAAGTAGAACTCCATCGTTGCTTCAACAAACATTGATTCTTATTTAACTACCGACTTTTTTGTAATAAATAGTCGTGCATACACGTTTATTATGTAGCTTAGAGTACTTTAGAATTGCATAGTACATATAAAATTCATCCAATCAAGAAGGATAGAAGAGCTCATGAATAAAGGATTGACAGCAGATCCAAATTCCAAGCCAAAAGATCACCCTCATTAAAATTGGGTGGATATGCAAAAGCAAAACCAGGATAAAAGGATGTTATGAACTTTGTACACATTCATGGTAATCAAAGGGAAAATGTATGCTATCAAGCCTCTTTCTTCCTCGCTTTGCTCATGCAGAGTATGCTGAGTATGTGCAATGTAATGTCGCCTTAAATCAAAATTGACTTTAGGCACAAAAAAGCCGAGCAAAAAGTGCACTAATGGAAATTCGAAATTGTAACAAAGGAGGAGGAGAAGTAGAAGAAGGAAGGTCATGACATAGGGAACAATTTTACCAATTACTGAAGACTTCGGTTTTCACTGAAATGAAAAAGTGATCAATCGTCACTTTTGACTGATATGACGAAAAGAAATCACGAAAAGTTTAGAGGTAGCAAGATAATTATACATGCCTTCCCCTTAGCTAAGAAGTGAAAAGTGATTACTATCGCCTATCTGGTCTGACTTGTCAACTGTCTTATAACAGTACAAGATCTAATAAGTGTCAAGTAAGCATTCAAATCACTCGTTATGGATCTACTTTTTTCGTTAATCTTCAAGTCAAGTAGGTTCATCGACTATCGATTTTAAAGTTCTATAAACGTATGCTATATTGCTTAGGTACGGTTATTAGATAGGTCAAAAAGGAACTTGGTGCTGGGCTATACAATTTTCATTTCTCCTATTGCTTCCAGAGAAATTAGAGACGTAACGAGAGGAGGAGGTGTGCGTAGCACAACAAGCTGTCAGAAGTCATGAGAATGCCTTTGATAACACGGACGACGGCAGCGCCTTCTAGCCTGCTTCAAATCTCTGATGTGTGTGTATACCAGGCGTGGCCCAACCACACGACCTATAAAAGTTTACACAAAAAATTTCCTTTCATGACTGCATTTGCTTGGAATTTCGGCATACTGCAATAAAGTCAAGAACTGGATTAGGGAAAAGTGGACACTAGACAGCGAACATGAAAATATTGCCACGAAAAAGGTGAAAATTAAAAATGGTCAAAAAATATTTTGCATCCCTGCCGGGATTCGAACCCGGGATGACCTTTGGATTAGAAGTCCAACGCGCTATCCACTGCGCTACAGGGACTGACACATTTTTCCTTGTACCTGGCATTCATCCAATTTATCATTGCTAACTTTCGCAGAACGCACATCATAAAAACTGCCGAAATTGCTGTAACAACAAAACATAAGCATATTGAAGAGGCACTCATAAAAACCTCAAAACATTCTAATTGCGTCACTTTTCTTATCTCAAGCATTTTTGGCATTTTTGTAACTTTTCAACTGTCATTCCTATTCATTCACCCTTCATAAGAGTCTTGCATTTCTGATTTTTCATGCGTTAAAGCTGCTGCACTTTTTTGCTCCCTAGTCCCCGTTAACAGTACTTGCTGGTGCGAAAGGACAAGATGTTTGTACAGGAAACCCTGAAAAACCTCAAGTAAATCACAGGTGGTTCCAAGACCAGTGCTCGTAAAATTCCGTTAAAAAACAAAGGTAGTTTGCTTGGTTCAGACTTATAGCCCATTACAACAGAACTTTTGTGACCTTTCGAAAACGAATTTAGTCTCTTGAAAAACTAAGTCAATATTTACGCGAGCAAAGCGAGCATAGGTTATTTTGTCTCTGAGGCTTTTTCAATTTTTTGTTAGATGTAAAGTGATATTGCAATTTTACAAGATGAGGAGGAAAACGATGATGATGATGGAATTTCGCTCTGTCACACAACAATAGAAGGCTAAGTGGAGGGTTCTATGATATAGTGAAGCCTATAAGGTAGACAGTGACGTCACTGAGAAAGTTGCGTCAAAAAAGATTCTGCCAATTGGACGCACGTTTCTTCCATAATAAGCGTCAATTTTCTTTACTTTTTACATTAGTGATGACGCTATTTCCTTTGCTAGTGCAATTTTGACATTTTTGACAAAAAGTCATGAAACACTCACCAATTTTTTTAACCAGTTCCATAACAATGCTTATCCGGTACATGATTACTAATCCGGATCATCAACCAAAATCTTGCCAATCGATCGGTATTTTCGGTAACCTGCAAAGCAAGATAAATCAATTCAATTTTGCAATTGTGTCGTGATTAGATTCGACACCGTCTTCGTAGTCCGACCCACAGACTTTTTTTTCTAATTTAGTATCTTTAGACTTCTGCAGTTATGGTCCATTGTGCAAGAACTATTACCATCTGTCGTCATTTGATGATACTTTGCAGAATAAATTCCATTTTAAAAATGATGATGGAAAAAGATTTGTTTCTTTGTCTTCGTCTAATTATCGCTGACAAGTTTTGGTGGCTTTAGTGGTAAAGCATTTTGGAAGAAGAAGATGATGCTGAACAAAAAGTGCGAGGAGACTCGAGTTGCATTTTAGGATTTGCAACTGGCAAAAAAAATTCAAAGTGTCATTGTGGGTTAAAAATTATCTGCAAGGGCGTTGTATGGAATTTTTGTACAATAGGCTAAAGTATTTGAATATGCTGAAGAGGAGTCAAAATAGTGATTTACAATGGCTGAGCCGCCAGGAAAGGGAGACACGTCGAAGAAGTGCAAAGTTACTCATGTAAAAAGTCTATCAAAAGGAGTCAGAATTTGAAATAGAAAAATTATCACCTCTAAAATCTCTATGCCAAGGATATTTTTGAATCTAATTTTTGTGATTGCATTATCACGACAATACGAGTCATTGATCTGACGAACGAGCACAGCGAGCCGAATTTTATGATGCAAGGTTGCGAGGACGCAAGACAAATCTTGCGATTAACAATTCAGGCGTCCGGAGTCCGAATGAATGTCTGACTTTCAACAAGTTTCTTTTCAGACTTTTGTATTTTTCTAAATCCTTCTTCTTGAATTGCACTTTTTCTGTATTTTCAAAGGTACATTTTTCGTTACAAATATTTCTGAGATCTCTCATAGAATTTCGTTATCGGAACCGCATTATTATTCCAATTGCTTAATTAGAATTCCTGAATTAGATCAATAAGACTAAAATATGAAGTTTCCTTCGTCTTATTCAATATTTTTCACATTTCTTTTTTAAATGCTCAACTCAGAAGTTAGAATGGAGAGATACGAATACATTCCGTTGCCCAAATTCATGGAAAAACAGATGACGTTTTATTCTTAATCTGAGAGCAAACAAACGTTTAGAGGTTGACTACCTTGGCTTGGTATCATTGAAAGCCCGTCCGAGAGGGTCTCACGCTAGAGAGGGTTGATAAGTAATGAGTTTGTGATAAAAAGAAAGAATTTATCGCAATTGACTACACTACAGGGACGCAGCACTACAGTGTCTAATCAAATCACAAAGAAAGAGGGGGACTTAAAAAAATGAAGCATCAAATTGACTTTTCGGGATCGGGATGAACTCAACAATTTTGGAAGTGACTGCCGAGGTACTTACTTCATCATACCACCGAAAATCTTGATACGATCGCTGCTAGAAACCTTGACCATCTTCTTGGGAGTCATGAATCTGGAATGTTTCTTTACTTTTTCGTCCGTTTTTCCGGCTTTTAGTATTTTAATCTAAAATTCGACTTTGAATTCTACGATGTTGACATTTTATGTTGGCGTTCCCAGAAAACAAGTCAGAAACGCCAGATTTATTAGAGAACTTGTAATGAAATTGGCGATAATATCTGGTAATATTTCAAGCAACTGAGACTCTCATAAAGTTTTGTTTCTCAATTCTCAATTTCTGTTGAAAAGTGAAGTGAAAACTCAAAACTGTCGCCATTCAAAAATTTCAGTCCTAAAATTATTGATTGACACTGATTTCAAGTTATCCTATCCCCGAAACGAGACTGATTCTTCATTTATTTCATTCAGCTTTTCAAAATGTCCGCAAATCCCAGCCAAGACATCGAATTCGAAGTCAAGAAAAAAATCCTTATTAAAGCCAAAGAACAACTAAGATGTACAGAATGTTTGTGCCCAAAGAATCCAATCGATGCCCATTTCTTCAAGTGTGAATCATCAAACTGTGCAAGACTATTCTGCTTAGACTGTGCCGAGAAATTGGATGGAAAGTGTCCCTCATCAAAATCCACAGTGGGTCACGAAAGCCAATATTTGAAGAAAACTGATGACTGCTTTTTTGAGGTCCTCTGGTCAGACTTTCCATCTTTTTGTAAATACGAAAAGTTTGGATGTCAAGAAATGTTGGATTCCAAGGACCTAAAAACGCATGAAGAAATTTGTCCATTCAATCTCAAGATGATGTGCCCGGTAGTAACTTGTGATAGGGATCTGACCGGTCAAGATATCAAGATGCATTTTCAACAAAGTCATTGGAGTTGTCCTTTCTATCAGTACTCAGTGTTTGACAGTGTACGATTGAACGTCCCAATGGCCCGGATCTACGCTTACAACCAAATGTTTCTCTTTTGTTGCGGGGCCACGGACAAAAGCTTCCAAGGTTGCTTGTACCTTCTTGGAGATTGTCAAAATGCGAAGAATTATCAGTACAAATTGACTGTTTGTGGAACTACGGACAAAAGTTACTCTCATGCTGGAAAAGTTCATCCGTTGAGTGAAAGTTTTCAAGAGATATTGGAGAACCGAAAAGGGCTTGTGATAAATACTATGGACTTGGGAAGAATAGTACGTAACAGGCAACGTCCGGACATTACTTTGGACATTGAATTGGCCTAAACTTGAAGAAGACCATAGTGTTTTGGAATTTTTTAGAGTTATTTGGAATGTATTTATTTCTTTTGTAATGAAAGTGCGAACGAGATAACTTTGGTATATGAAGAGAATTTCATACCTTTTCTTTTGTTTCCTTTCTAGCTCTCGAAATGGATGGACAATTCGAATGTCAAGAAAAACTCAATGTCACTCAAGGAAAATAAAGTCTTTATCACAAATTCACGAATCGTAGACTTTAACGCATAGTTGTTCCGGAGACCATTTCGGTCTTAATGACAAAGAATGAAAATTTCAAGGAAGTTGAAAAGTTTTATTTACCTTTTGACTCTTTTATCCAAAGTACAGATTATTGACTTGTTTCTTCATCAAGCTTCTTGATAGTGATGGTAAAAGAGTACCCGCATGAATTGCTATCAATGTCGTTCTCCATAAATTGAGTCATGAATACTTCAGAATTTACAGTAGAACATTTGCCACTTGAAATGATAGAGTTGAAAGTTTCGTCAATTGGTGCCACTTTCCCAAAAAATGCATGAGTACATTCAGGACCTTTGTATTCCACATTAAAGACAAAATCTTTGGATTCAGATGGTGGACCGAGCAACTGCACCCATTCGTACAAAGTTCCATTTTCTGTCATTGCAGAAGTTAGGAATACTTTTCCAAATGCTTCAATCTTCCAGGCCAATCGATGAAAACCTTTAATTGTTAACGACGTTCCATTAAACTCTACAGATTCAGTAGATCCATTCATTGCACCATTGATTTTTCCATGTAATGATTCACAGTGAGCCAAAACATCTTGGAATTTAACCATTCTGCTGCAACCATTTTTAATTATCATGTAAGGACAAGGAACCAACCGTTGAGTGCATTCAGATTCATGGACAGTAATAGCTTCACTGATGAAACTTTCTTTGCAGTATTGACATTTGAATTTCAGAGTCTTCATTTTCAGTATGGTTTCAGTCATTTTATCAGCATTCTTCGAAATCCTCTTCTTGCACGAACATTTGTCCACTTTCTTGGATTCGACGCAAACTTGACAAATGTAATGAAGATCCGAACACTTGTACCATCTCGGCTGACCAGGCTTAGGAAAGCCTTGACATAGTTGGCAAACTAAATCTTGAACTATTTCGTCCACCGTTTCATTGAACTCTTGAAAATCGGACGATTTAGCGGACGCCATTTTCCCGTATTTTCTGGAATTTTCCCGCCGGTTATTGGAGTTCCCAGAAAACAAATCAAAAACGCCACATTTATTACAGAAAGTGAAATAATTTTGGCGGCAATGTCTGGTAACTCACGACACTGAGAATATAACAACAAAGCTTGGTTTCTCAGTTGAATTTTCTAGCTCTCGATTTCGAAATGGATGGACAATTCGAATCTCAAGAAAGTATGCTACTGATCTCCTACGAAGCAATTCTCGAATGCTCAAATTGCAAGAAAACTAAAGATTTGAACCTTGAGAAAATGTACCAGTGCACCGAATTCAAGTGTCGTTCAATCTTTTGTGAACAATGTGCAATAGACTTTGAAATGCAATGTCCAAAACCTTTCGGAGCATCCGGATATTTACCAGACCTTGTCAGTATCTACTTCTCTGAACAAAAGTATTCATGCAAAAACCAAGTTTGGGGCTGCGAAGAAACATTTCCTAAGAAAGAAAAAGAATTGCACGAAGACAAGTGTGACTTCAATCCGGGTCCATTGGTGCCTCTAAACTGTCCTTTTACAAATTGCGAATGGGAATGTAACTGCCTTGAGATTTCGCAGCATTTGATCGGGAAACACGATTTGAATTACGCCTTCAATTATGACGAAGAATGTTTCATTTTATGCTACGAACCAGAAAATATCCAAAATTGGGGAACTCCTCTCCCCATTTATGCATTCGACAAGACATTTTACCAAATCGCCTATTATGACACTGAATTCAAAATCCTACATTTTTGGTTGTACTTGCTCGGTAATCGGGATGATGCCAGAGCGTTTATTTATCGATACAAAATCATTGGTTCGCATGAAGAATTTGGACATGTTGGACAAGTACAGTCCCTGCAAGAAGACTGCAAAAGTATCGTGGAAAATCGTAACACCTTTGCGCTTGGAATTCTATTTACTCACAGACTTTTGAATGAAAACAAGAATATTGAAGTCTTTGTCAAAATTAACCAAGTTTAAAGAAAGATAAAACTTATGTCATTCACTCTTCTTAGAATTCTAAACAAATGACTAACTTGATATTTGATGTTGCAGGTAAGCGATACGAATCCGGATCAATGAAACCTAAACCATCTCGACGATTACTTTCTATTGACAAATACGTGTCGTTTATAACTCAGTTATGTAAGTAATTTAGAATCT
>LT727900.1:683188-733493 GCA_900157175.1 Oithona nana | reverse complement strand
GAAAAATTATAATGATGAAAAAAATTGAAAAAAATGAATAGTTTGAATTTTCGCGCTAAAAATGCTGAGCTTACCCATCGGGCCAGAGACTCTGTTTGAGAGACGCAATGTAAGAACCGATCTTTTCCGGAGACGTCATTTGAGCGAAGTAATCCACAATTCGTCGATTCACAATATCTCCTGAAAATTATTAATACTTTTAGTTCAAAAATCTCAAAACCGCGCAAAATCCTCAAAAAAAAAGAAAAAAAATGTTAAGAAAATTCGTCAAATTGAAGGGAGATTTAGTATGTAAACAAACTTTCACGAATGATTTTGATTTCTTTTTTGTCAAGAAAATTCGTCAAATTGAAGGGATGTAAACAAACTTTCGCGATTTTTTCGCCTTTCGTGACGTTTAGATTTTTTTTACTAAACTTGCTGGGGCAGCCGGTATGGTAGAAAACTAAAGTTTTCATATGGTATGCTTGGGGGTGTAATGATGAACAAATGATGCTTTTGGATTCGTTACGGATAAGGGCAAATACGATTCTACGTCAATATTAAAGAGCTTCAAACCGCCAGCTCAAATGCTCCTTGAATTAGCTTGACGGAAAAACTTTGTTTCCCTCCTGCAGTTTCTTCCCTTTCCCCGCCCGATATTTCACAAGTTGTCATACCTGCTGAGGTCGATGCACACCTGGGGTCTCTCTGTGCTTTGCCTCCCTCCAAATAAGGTTCGGAAATTCTTTAAACTGACAGAAGAAGAGAAGGGAGGACGTACGATGAGCGACTTTTTTTGCAGAACCCCCGACGAATATTCTGACCACCAGACAGACACACATCTGATATGTGAAACTTTTCAAAAAGGAGAACCCAGAAGGGGGATCTCTTCATGAAATGCACACACATGAGCGCGAAAGTAAGTAATGCAAGAATAGACGTTTTATATGTGACCTTTGCAGAAACTGCATTGACAGCTACTACATCGTAATATTCAAATTCACGGTCATTTATGTCTTTGAATTGGGAATTTTTATTTATTTCTACTTGCAGGCCAAGATTTTGCACATAGATCTCTAAAAACCGTAAGAATTTGAAAACATAAATCCGGATTGGATTTGGTGGCCTCATCCATCACTCCACGTTTTGATGTCAGTTATGTAGATCTCATGACATCATGAGATGAAAGTTTTTCATAATAATTGATTACAATGCAACGATGCCACCACGCCTGCAGATCCAGAGAAAAAAGTTGGGATGGGCGTTTTATGAACGTATATCGTTATTGTTTTGCCAACGTGGTATAAAATTAACACCTTTGTACCATACCTGCCACATCAAAAAATTGCCAAAATGGAGGCTTGAGAGCATCAAATATTAGAGCTACCCTATCATCAAGGAAGGGGTCATGCACAATTCATAGCTTGAAAACTATGACCGCCGCGGTAACTTTAGTACTCATCTTGATATTTGCAAATCAAGTTGAGAAAAACCAACAGCTTGTGGCCAATGCACTTTTCCCTGTCGTCACCAGTTCATTTGGCAACGAAAAAGAGACACGAACGTAATGACCTATCAACATTTGAAAAAGTTTTTGCTGATTGCTCTCTTGACAGGTACTACAAGAGTCCAAGCAAATTACGAAAATGTGAAAGATTTTTGCGTTGGCAAATGCTATCAAGTACGCAACTTTAGTGCCTGTTCACCTTTATGATGTTATCCAGGTAAGATTTGATTATCACGCTAATGTTATCCTTTCGAGTTTCGACATTTTTTTAGGTGCTTGAATTGCGGAAAAATGCCGCAAAACTCGTTTGATATCACTCAGTAGCTAATTTTTGAAATAGCAACAATTGANCAAGAGTCCAAGCAAATTACGAAAATGTGAAAGATTTTTGCGTTGGCAAATGCTATCAAGTGTACGCAACTTTAGTGCCTGTTCACCTTTATGATGTTATCCAGGTAAGATTTGATTATCACGCTAATGTTATCCTTTCGAGTTTCGACATTTTTTTAGGTGCTTGAATTGCGGAAAAATGCCACAAAACTCGCAAAACTAGTTTGATATCACTCAGTAACTAATTTTTGAAATAGCAACAATTGATTGATAATGTTGCAGAAGCTTCTGCTACTGCTCCTCCTGTCAATTCTGAATCCGATGAATTAGCCAAGGAATTGACAAAAGATAATATTTACACAAGAATGATGGATATAGCTCATCAAGCCCTTTTAAGTCGTGGTCTGGATTTGCTAATTCTAGTCTCCTAGCAAGCTCCTTCCCATCAACCCACGTACAACGAATTTGAAACGATAATGAATGTGGTGGCAACGAAAAGTCTGCTGTTCCAGATCTATGCTGGGCATACTATCATTATGCTAAAGAAGGGCATGAGTTTAACCCAACTTTGGGGAGAAAAGTTAAAGGATTTCAACTTAGACCTGGATTTTTATGCCTTCATGAACAACTGCTAAGAAGTCTACAGAGTCACGACCTTGCACGATCTGACACGGCCCATTATCAGGCCGATTCTTTCTTTCAGACAACGAAATCTACAATTTAGAGGGACAAGAGCTTTGGAGTTTAAACTCTTGAACGTCGGTCAATGCGACTCCCATCCAGCGCGAGAACTGTCTGAAACAATATGGACTCATAGAAGATATCATGAACGTGTTAGCTGCTCGTTTCAATTTTACTTGGTCGACTGACTTGGAGGTCTCTGACGCAGGTGGTTGGGGTTTGTGGCCCAAAAATGATGCTGGGAGTGTTGGGCACTGTCATCAACAATCAGGTTTGTAAAATCCAATTTGCAAAACTTGCATCATCTCTGGCATCACCCTTTGCTGATGATGCTATGGTGTTGCTATTATTCTCACGAAGAAGTCGTGAACATGATATTTCTGTATTGTGACGACGTCTGCAAAATCGTTTTTTGCTCGTTACACTACACCTAACTTAGATTTCCCCCCTCAACTAATTCATTCCGCATTTGAAAAATGGCAACTTTTGGAGTTGCATCAAAATGTTTCTTTTTGTAGTTGTGTGGTGGGCCCCCTTTGTTATTCCTTTTCACTTTTTAAACTTTGTTTACGTTGCCAACTTTTACCATTTTTCCTGAAACTTTTATTCATGTGGAGGTGTGTAATTTAGTGCAAAATAGTTTTGCAAACCTCCTAAATGCAGCAGAGTCCCTATATATCATTGCAATGTGCAGATGAAATGAAGGAGAAGAAGAGCAGGAGGACGAAGAACTGCTGCTCTCTCTCTCGTAAGAAAATGCAAAGCTTTTATGAGCATGCCTAAATGTATAATAGTCTAACCTTTCCAATAAAACTCCACTATGCAAAATTACTCCAAGATTGATGTCTGTTCATGACCTTCTATTGGTTGAAACCCCAACTATTTTTTGCTGCTACAAATCAAACCTATCAATTTTGACAGCTTCACATCCACACCTCTCTTTAGTGCCAAAAATTGACAAAAACCAAACGCCATCATCCAAAACCAACTGCACTCAAAAGATTACCTTTTACTCAAAATATTTCTTATCCTATTTGTAGGTCCATTTGAATGTCATCCGTTGGTCAATGAGCAATGTCATGTGACATCTGGAAGAGCTGAGCCTCACTCACAGATATGGTGCAACGGAAAATATTTTAGCTTTACATAAATGTTTATAACGCGGATCTTGACCTGGGGTTGTTTTGGAGGCCGCTCAGATTAGATGCTTGGACCCCCACAACCCACATTTATGACTTGTTTAGCCCTTGTACTTATCTTTGTTCTTATCCGTCTCACTACTGCCCAGATCAACCATATGGCAACGTCTGATGCTATGATGTATGTGTTTATGTTACGAGTGTCACTTCATTATCGTAGTTTGATTCTAGGTTGGTAAACATCTCTGCGTGGTTTTTCTTTTGTGCTCCTTAACGTCTACTACATCAGTGGTGCTATGCTATGACAATGTTTTTCTCTAGTGAACCCTCTTTGCCTTTTAACTCGATTATAGAGGCCATCAGAGCTTATCTACTATCCAGACTGGAAGAAAATACTAGAGGCAACAGACGTCTACATGGCTGTAAGCTTTACATATGACATCATAGTTTAGTAATTTGATACTTTAAAAAAAAAAAAAAATGACGTTTGTTTAGATTTATACTCGTTTTTCGCGCAATTATATTACATTACAACTTACAAGATAGCAGATGGAAAAAAATCAGTCTCAAATAGTGGAGTACATACATTGTATAAAAATATTAGCACAAAAGCCCAACACAAAATCCGATATCTGTAGTTCTCATCAAATTATTCACAACAATGCCACAAAAGATTTTTTGGTTCATCATCAACTTGTTCAATGCAATAGTACAAATGACCGTTTTTATTTTTCTTTATTGCAGCCTCTTGCGTTGAAAGGACATTTGGCCTTTGCAGAAATGTGGGAAAGAATTTCGAATTCGCCTGAGGAAGCTGTGTTTCCGACTATGGAAACGGGTTTGCAGATGATTCAGGATAACCAGGACGTTCTCTTCGCTCGTGGACTTTGCAGTCTACTCAGTGCGGCCCTAAAAGTAATATTCGTTGAATGGAAAACTACCTCACCAGCCGCCATAAATGCTGTACAGAAAACCATTTTCTCTCTTTTCTAAAAGATATTTTTTGTACAAATATTTGGTAAATTGTATGTAAGCTGTAATCTGTCATTTGTTGTAAGCTGCAAAAACAGTTTTAAAAATCCTCCTAGACTTTTCGAATTGTATTTGGCAGAAGTAGAAAATATGTAAGGTTTCAGTATGTAATTTTTACTAAGTCGGTTTATGCAATAATGAATATACTTTTCAGGAGAACCCCTTGTTAGGATTGAATCTGAAAATTATTGTGGACGTGGTACCTATGAGCTGGGCTGCAATGATTCTCCCCAAGAACTCACTGTTGACAGCTATGTTTCGTGAAGATATTTTATGGCTTCATGAAAGGGGGATTATGCAAGATCCGAAGTGGAAAGGTGGAGTCATCGGTGCCAACAATGACTTTGAAAAAAAGTATTCTTGTCTGTGGGTCAAACAGCACCAGTCTACTTTGTCATGACTTTAGCCTGACTAATTAGCTTTGTCTATTTTTGTGGAGAATTTTTGTGTTCTACCCTGGTGGCCAACAAACAACAAACCAAAGAAACCTGCAAAGAATGTGTGGGTGAAACCTATTTGATGGGATCTTTATGGCATGTCTCCCAATTTTAAGTGTATTTCTCTCGCATTTCTGGATTTAATTTATTGCTTCAGATCAATCGCCAGAAAAACAGCTTTTTGTATAAAATCAAGTTCTCTTGGACTTAGGCACGAAAAGCAGATAATTTTAGCATTTGAAGGTCAAAGGTAGGCACTTTATATGGGCATGGCTTTAAAAAGAGTTTTTGAATTTGCATTTTATGACGTGTTTATGTTTCAAGCTCCTTCTTGCAACAACTGCTTCTTTTTTCGGACTTTTAATGATTGTAGACTTTTAAAAGCCACAACAATGGTAACCTAATGACACAGTTGATTGCGTAGGTTGATGAATTCCTCAGCAAGCAAAAGATTATTCTGTTATTCACAATATCCGTTTTCCCATCTTTAGCATATTCAAAAGGCGGAAATTTTCTTACATTTCCCATGGTAGCAGCAGCAGAATTTTAAGCTTGACTTTGAATAAATCTGATGCCGCATGCAATGCTAAATAACGAGCTAGCAGATCTCTATTTTAGTTCAGTTGGATCAGAGATTCAAAGTTGCAGCGTCATTCTGCTAATGATGTACTATGTTTTATGATGACTAGTCTAGTATGTGTCGACATGTGTGAACTAATTCAATTCTGGTGTGCCTATCTTTCAAACGTTGCGTCTGTTAGAAAATGCACCTTATCAGAATGCAGATGTTTCGTTCTATGAAAATTGTTGTTGCCTTTGGCCAAAAAATCGTAAAATTGGCGAGAGGGGGCTTGAAATTGGATTTTCGCACATGTAGTCTACATGTCGGATGGTGTTATTTCGCACTCATGAAACATGAAAGGCTTCTTCCTTTCAATTTTGACGCGCGACGAACGACGAGAATTTTGACAAATGGTGCTACTGCCGCCATGGCATTGTGCGACAATAATCCATTTAGGACCTCTTCAAACTGTTTATCAACAAAGTTTACGAGGCGGCTGCAACCGACTTTGAAGGGTAGTAGCAAATACAGGCAACAGGAAGTGTCTACTTTTCTTTCAATTGAAAATCTATCACCAACAATTCAATCATCCAACGAAAAAAAAGAAACCTCGAATATCATTATTCATATGGAAAGACGCAAATAAGTATGAACAGACTACTCATAACCGATATTTCTCATTTGTCAAGGTTTGTCTCCTCAGATGGCACTACTCGTATAATATTTGTAAATATTACTCTAGGAATCCCATTACAGACACCATACTAAATCACGAGCATGACATTTTAACCCAAGTTTCATAGTGGTATGTAAATAGGAATTGTCAGCATTTACGAGCCGCAGCAGAGGTGAGATTAATGCTACACTGAAAATTAATGCATGAGAATCGCAATGAAGTCTCTACTCTAGCCACAATTAGTAATGTATTTGTGGGCAACCCTGTGAAGTTCATCTTGGCAGGTGGTTGTCTCAACGTATAATGGCACACTTCTTTAAAACCATTTCTAATGTCCGGAACAATTGCAGAGGAGTATAACGCACACGTGTGCTGGTTGTGCAGTCGGAGAGTGGTGTTATAATGCCATTCATGATCTTTTCTGGATGGCTGGATGCTCAAATATGCTGTTTTTCTGATTTTTGGCAGCATGGTGTTACCGAAAATAACAACTGTTTGTGAGGATCTGAGATCAGCTCTCCTCTGTTATCATGATAGTGTAATCATCATCGAGAAATCGAATATCTGGCCGTAGGTGAAAATAAGATTTTCCATGGACTGCTCTGCTGATAGGCAATTTTGACAGAATTTCTGATGCGCTCAGGAGGCTATTAGGGCGGTGGTATAATGACATCATTATTTGAAGTAATTATAGTCAAATCCTAATTAATAAGCGGGTGTGTGTGTTGGTCCAATTTCTTTGCGGCGAAATGAATCAAAAATTCACATTAATTTGTTATTCAAATATGAAAAACCGGTTGGTTTTTGGTCGATTTCACGCGTTGCCGTGAATTTCACGCGGTGAACGGCATGTTGCGCCGTCACTAGCCGTTAGCAGCTCTGATGCCTTGCCTGGTACTTGCCTGCTAGCTGCGCGGTTACGTTTTTCCGTAAGAGCAAACTGAGATGCGCTGTTGTTGTTAACTTCTCAGTAATACTTCAGGCGCGGTATTGTACGGAGTATATGAATGTGAAATGTGAAATAGTTTGAAGAAAAAGAAATGCTCAAAATGCTCATTTTTAATGTGCTTGTGCTACTCCAGTGCTTGTGTGTCAAAGCACAGATAGACTACGATAGAAACAGCATCTATCAGACAAACAAAGTGACCAGTGGAAGTTTTGTCCCAACGGAGCAATCATCTCAACAAGATGTTCTCAAAGAACTAGGAGTTGATTTATCTAATGAAGGTAAGCCACCAAGTCTTCTCTCAAAAATCAAATTCTAAAAGTTTGTCCTCTCCTACTAAAGAAGTTGAAAAGTTTCTGATGTAGTAGTAAAGGTACCAGCATGAAAAATTCATAGAAAAATACTTTCCACATTTTTCATGTCTAAAAGTTTCTTTAGAAAGCCATTTGAGACTGACTTCACAAATTCTAAAGTAGAATACTTTATGAAAATCCAGTTTTCTCTAAAAACAAAAGAAGGTTTATGATTCTTTAACTACTTCTGCTCTTCTTCAGCTACTAGTTTAAAATATTTTCCCAGCTACTACAGAAACTCGTTTCTACCGAGCGCGCAAAAATAGTCTAGCCTTGCAAGTCTAGAAATGTGCTAGCTATAAATCAAACTTGGCATAGGCAATAGGCATGTTGGAGGCATTGGTGGTAATTTAATAAGGAGCCCCCCTACTCCTTTCGCTTTTTGGGGGTCAGCAGTAGTGCATTATGCACAAGGGAGTAAGTCAGTGACGGGAGTCTGATTAAATATTCATTGGACGAAGACGTCAACTAAGTTTGGAGTGACGAAGGCTTATACAGCATTGTTTTTCCTCTCAGAAGAACAATGATTTGTGTGCTTCTTCAGTTAAGGGTCAGTCCTACATCTGTACTGCATTTGGTACAAGTCATCTATAATTGAAGACAGACATTACTTTTTGACAGCCTGAAAAATAGTGAGAATTTTTCTTCAAATTCCTGCGTTTTCAAAACAAAATCAATCTAGTTTTCCAAGAAAAAGTCCACAAAGAACTTTTTTGTCTTTTAAAATAAACTGTCTGAAGGAAAGATGAAAATGCAGATGAGTTATGTCATTGTAACTTAGTAGCCAAAAAACAACACTCAAGTTCTCAAGCAGTTTTTCATAAAATCTGTCAAGGTTCACACGAATATTTTTCTCAAAGATTTAGGAAAAAGATGGTGCTAAGAGAAAAACTCTCTGACCCTGTGCTTTATCATGTTTCTGCAATCCCAAAGTTTGCTAGGTGGCCATCTTCTTTTTAAGGGGGCAACAGCAGCGTAGCAGCAAGCAAAACAGCCGATTGTTCAGTTTTCGAAAAACAAGTCCTGTGAGTCCTGTGTTCGGTGGGGTGGTGGGGCTAAGCGAGTGCGGCATTTTGTGTATTAATGAACATTTTTGCCGATTCCACTCTTCATGACACCTCGATAACAAATCGGACCTCTACTTACTGCAAATTGCACTTTCAGTCATGATGGATCGAAATTCTTTTCTTTTTTCTCTGACATTCTCTCTCTCTCTTTCTACCTTGTAAGAGAATGCAATAGCTGTCATCCAAGTTGCCTTCATAATCTCTGCTGCTGTTGCTGCTGCTTCCTCCTTCTAACCCAATGCATTTTTACCAAGATCTACTCAAGTTGAAAGTAGTCGGGTTCACGCTCCACTGGATCTAACTTCAAAGTTGTAATTAAAGCCTTTTGCCTTCTTGCACCTGTGGCTACTGACTTTAACACACAAACCACTTCTTCAATTGTTTTTACTGCGCCACTGCCCAAGCAATTTTGCCTCGGCATTTTTCAACCTTTTTCATACCTTACAATTAGCGTTACAATGACTTACGTCGTTCTCGTGTTTATCTCACATATTTACATTTATGAGGGAGGAGGGCTTGTTTTCCAAAGTTGACTACGTCCTACACGAAAATGTTATCTTAGTTAATTAGAAAAGTTTCATTAGTATCAATCTCGCCAATGAGACAAAAGGGGCGAGTGCCATGAGCATTGATTTTCACTATTGCCCATTTCCTACTTTTCGGGGGTGTTAGTGTTGCCAATGCCAATCAGCTCAATAAAAGCCCACTGTGAGCTTGAGCACACGCCCCGAAGTTTTCATTTTGAGGGTGTCTCCAGCTATCCCGTTAAACCCCCTTTTGTTGGCAGCAAGAGCAATGGAAAAAAGATGGCCAAGCAAGGGTGGGGGTTAACTACACAATTTTTACAACATATGAAATGTGTCACAACTCACACATAAGCCCAAAATTCACGGAGCAGAGTCTTAGTTGGGAAGCCAGAAGCCACCAAATTGTATTTGAGCTCAGGATTTACATGTGAGCTCGTTATTTGAGGAGAGCAACAACAGTCTGAGACAACTTACTTTGCTGCTAGGGATTAGCTAAGTGAATTTTGCTTTTCGCAAATACGAGGCTTCAGACACCCTTCTAGTATGTACTCTATTATTAAGGATGGCCCCCTATGGAACTTTAACCCATTTCCATGTCATGAAGTTAAGTGCTGAAAAACCATAAAGAAAAGTTTACGATACTCTCTGCATGAAAGCAACTCTCCTCTGTAGTTCAATATACGTTTTGACCCATAAAGTGGTTCTATCAAAACATATAGAAGTTAAGGAGAAAAATCCTATCTGTCTCTTTCTGCTCTGGTGATGGCAAAGATTGTCTTCTGCAATCTGGAAGAGGCCTGCTACCCCTGCTGCTAAGGTCTCTTTTTATAGGACTTTTTGATATCTGTCTTCCTCTGTGTCTTCTTCTGCTCTTCTCTCACGATTTTTTGGGAGTTGGGAACAGAAGGCTGCTGCTTCGTTTCGGTCTTTCTTTGTATCTTTAGCAACACATCAAAAAGATAAAAGAAGAAGAAAACCATGTGACTTCTTACAGCCTCCTCTGCAAAAGGTGTCTCATCACGTCTGCTAGCAAATTTCTAAAAATCTTGCAACACCAGCAGACTTTTTTATTCAGCACAAAAAAGATCAAATGGATCAGCAATGCAAAAGTGAAAGGCATAAATCTGGGATAAAGGCAATAGATCATGGCCGGAAGAAGAAAGCAGAATCTGTTGCCAAAACGTGGAAAAGGCATCAGCAGTCCCTTTTTCCTCATTCCATTAGTTAGCAGCAGCACCTAAGATTTGTCCTTTCCAATTCCATCTTCCTTCTGTTTTGGAGGAAAACTTTTTTTTTGCGAGAAAAATCTTTCACTCTTAGAGAGAGATTCCTTTCTATCGGCATGATGTCCCATCAGCCATGTTGGCGGTCTCTCTAAAAAGAAGAAGAAGGGAGAGTCTTTGAGGCGCAAAAAGTGCAATGATCTTAGAAAGCTACACTATTTTACAGACCACATGTTCTGGCACCATCAAAACCTACTACTCTAAAAAGTAGAAAAATCTCAATATTGATTTCCACGGTTTGGCAACAGAAGGAGTATCTTGTGTATGGTTTACAACCATCAAAATGGTTTTCAAAAATTGATAAGAATGCGTAAAATACCTTAAAATATCAATATTTTTAACAACCTTTTCTAAGCAACAAGACGGGAGGACTGAAACCGTTCTAGTTCCAAACGTGTTGTTGCAATTGTGAGCAAAAGGAAAAAGGCTTGGAAAGAAGATGTATCTTCCAATTGGCTTTGTCCTTTTTCGGCCTTTTCCCGTCCTTACCACTAAGGAGACTATTTTTTCCACAGATAAGTCCTATTTTCATCCAACATGAAAGCTTACCAACTAAGCAATTACAAAGGCGGTAACTTTTAAAAAGTTATGCACTTTTCAAATATGCATCATAAAATCGAAAAAAAAAATACATAACCTATGGCCAACTACGCCCTTCACCATCTCTCTCATATTTCATGTGTCACTGCAATTTTTTCTACGAAAAGAAATCTTTTTTCAAACTTCTCGTGTGTGAAATTGAAGCCTGGATATGACAAAAGTTCTCCTCTGCTGCTGACCTCTTTCCTCTTATTCCTGCGATCAAAGTTCAATCCAAGACGATTCTTCAGCTCCTGTTTTCTTCTTCGTCTCCCCTTTGACGAGTGATTCTGAAGTTTTTCGCAGCAAAAGAAGAAGCGCAACTTTTGTTGCTACTGACTGACGCCCTTGTGGCCCACCAAGTTTTTTTTCTGCCTGAATAAAGGAGCCTAAGAAGAAAAAAGTCTAAAGAACTGACTGACCTCTAGATAGATAAAGTGTTCAGAGCTCTTCCCTTCTACTAAGAGTCAATCCATCAAGTTGCTTTCGTACTTAGCGAACACACTGCTTCCATGACTTGACGGCGATGGGGCTTTTATGTGACCTCAATTTATCCATGGAAGAGCTCTAGAGCAGCAGGAGGAGCATCACGTTGAAGTGGCGCAATTTGAATGTAAACGAGGAAAGAGAGAGACGATGGGATGGGATCGCAAATCCCACGTGGAAATGCTTGTACTTTAAAAGCACCTCATAGACCATCTACTCCTATTAAACCTGGAAAATAGATCCTTTTTGACATTTTAAAGTCCGTTCAAATGCACTTTCTTTGGAGTATTCTTCATAGAAAGTTTTGCTAGTCTGAAATTGAATTTGTGGAAACGCAGGAATTTTAGTAACTCTTTTTCTTTTGACCCTGAGAGAAAATGCGAAAAATGCAAAGTAACTTCATTCAAACCTCCTTATACATTTGTTGCTAGTCAGACTCAAATAAAGTCTGGTTTCAGAATGTAACATATGCTGTGATACTTGATTGAATGAAGTTGGGAAAATCTCATAGTACTTCAAAAGCCATGCTTCTAAATTGGATAGAATTTGAAATCCATCTCTAAAATGGAATGAAACGAGTCTTGTCAAATATCTGACGAGGTCAATCTTGGCCGGAGACACAGACAGACAAAGTGGCTGGTTTTCATAATAGTAGTAGTCAGAGTTCGTTCCTCCTCCTTTTTTTCTTCATCCACGATAGTGACCAGATAAAGTTGTGAAGCAGGGGAGAGAAAAATGGACGGGAGTGTAAGTGACACAAAGATCAGATTTCCATCACACATTTATGGTGCATAAAACAAGCTCCCATATAACTATAGTAGTACTCTGCTGCAGAACGTATGCCATCAGCTAGTGAATCAATATGGATGCTATATGAATGGTTAATCAAACAACGTCATTGTGTCACGTTACTTTGTGTGACGCATACACTGCAAAAAATTGGTTCCCAGCTGCATTAGCATCTATCTCCAAGGAGAAAGTATGACCAAAATTAGGACAAAGAGAGAGACTTGTGATGCTTCCTGTTTGTTTGGCATACTAATGTCACACGCGTCACTCATCAATTTCTGATTTCAGTATTTTCAATTTTCCTTTTTTCCCAAACTGATGCTGCTAGTGCTTCTGTTGCTGCTTGGCCTCCTGTCAGATTGTCACATTTTTTGTAAAGTCATAAAAGTGTGACACTTTACGACTTTTTTATCACCTTTTTCCATCAATTGGAGAATTGTATCCAATTTAGAATGCTTTTAGAGTGAAGCAAGAAAACGAACTGGGATTCATCACCATCCCCCTCTTAGTTACTAGAGACATGGCTTTTGTCTAATCAGCGTTTCTCTCCAACGCGTAACGTGATGATGATGATGATGCAGATGGGGAAGAAATCCATGTCATACCAGAGTGTATAATAATCTCATTGACCTGACCCTAGATCCTCTCGCCATCCCATAGATGATCACGATAATAACAAGAGGATGCAATGTATCTTTTGTCTGGAAAGAAGATATCTTTATCTCAAGTACACGTACACCAAGACTTCTAGTGACCATTAGACAATTAGTCTACCAAGCTTAGGCGCCAAAATTCAAAGTTCACTTTTATGACTCTAGCTTGGAAAATGAGGTAGCACAATTTCACAGTAGGCCATCGACTTCTGCATGCAGTAAAGTCGTATTTGCCTTTTGATGGATGATGAGGCCCCACCTACCGCAGCCACAGTTGATAATTACTTTGGACTACTACAATAGAAAAACAATTTGGAGAGAGACACCACCTATGATTTTAAAGATAATAATGCACTTCTTTTTGTGTATCGTTGCTCTTATTTCGCCCATAGGCTATTGTAACGAGATTCTTATTGTTGAACTTCACCCAAAAATAGGTAGTAAAAGATTCATTTATAATTCTTCAAAGAACACAGTAACCAAAAATCTTCCGGGACCATTAAAAATTTTCCACTCCATGGAAAAATCAAATGTCGCAAGAATAAAAAAAGTACAAGATTTATCGATAGCCATTCTCCATTTGGTTAGAAAAACAGATCGAAGAAAAACCTAGCAAAGCAGTACTCCAATTACCAGAAGTAGTCCTAGATGTAGTGTTTTTACCTTGAAGAATGAATGATGGTCGTACCGTAAATAGTCGTAACTGATTGGCTCGGCTACGTTTGTCGTTCTCCTCGCTCGCTAGCTGGCTAGATGTCGTCGTCTCTTCGAGAAAAAAGAGCATCATCGTAAGCTACTACACTGCTGACATGAGACATTTTTACGAGCCAAATAGTCTTGATATTGACATTCCAGTCCGTTCCTAATGAGGCATAAAAAGGGAGGCTATCGGAGCATTCCATCAGCGGCGGAGAAGAAGAGAATCAAAAGGCCTTCTTCCCTAGATGCCGCCGCTGCTACTGCTGTCCATAACACAAAACACACAGTACATATGGGCAAAGTTAAACTGAAGGGGAGAGGATGCTTATTCCGCTTGCTCTTCTGCAGTTAAGGCCATTATTGGACTTCCATACTACGATGTAGAGCCATTAATTACATTAACAACATGGTCGTGGGTTTCCACTGGCAACACTATAATACATCTCTTCTCATCTCGTGTCTTGACCGAAAGAACGAAGATTCCCCTCCCCCCTCAAGCTTGGTATCTGGGAAATAACAGAATAATCATGCCAAAACGGCTTTGCATGTTATGCCTTATTCTCTCTCTATTGCTGCCTAACTGCAAAAATGACTTCTTCATTCAGCAGAGTTTTTCGTGCACGAATTCTAAAATGATTTCATATCTGGTTTAGTAGAGTCGAGTGGTTAACGAGAGCAAAAAGAAAGAAGAAAAAAACTTTTTTGGTCTTATCTTATACCATCAAAATTGTCTTGCTTCTTTTCCACTTTGGCCATGAAAAAATATTTTAAGACAGTATCTGGCTTGGCAAGATTTTCAAAGACATAAATCAATGGAGGCATGCAAACTTCCAAAAAATATTCTGCTAGATAAATGGAGTCGAGTTAAGCCATCGATGCATATCTTAAAATGTGTACTGGACACTGCTGGGTGTCTTGAGTTTGCTAAGCAGAAATAATGCGAAGGTGGCAGAAATAAACACTTCAATGGATCGCTAATTAAATGGGAGCAATTTATTGCCTTCAAGATAAAATGGTTGCTGCACAAAAGTAATTGGATACACTTGAAAACTTGCACAGCATCAGCAGCAGCCGAGTAATAAGAGAAGAATGTGCAGCCTCAGTGTGTCTTGACGTTAGTCTCGTTGTCACATGAAGTAATAGATGGGTAAAGCCTGCTGGCAAAAAAAGGGACTCGTTTTTATCTGCATTTTATTGGCATGTGCTTGTAATGCTGATGCCTCAGCTATAGAAAGCTTCAGGACAAAAACTTTGACAATAAGAATTCCTTTCTTTGCTTGATCAAGCCCACATTTTTCACTCTTTTGTCACATTTCCTGGGTAACATTATTACATGACCTTAACGAGTTGTTGAGAACTTGTTGCAGAGTTACTTATAAGGTAATGTGAAAATCCTTTAGAAAAAGTTGTTGATGATTATGATTGCTTAACACAACAAGAGTCCAATTCGCAACACTCTGTCTGACTTTAATGACAAATTGTGTAGAAAGTTGCTTAGTGCAAACAATACTTGTAACTCAGTGGGTTTTTGAGCAGCTAGCAAACAATCTCCAAAAGTTGATGCTTATCAACCTTTTTTTCAATTTTTGCAGCAGGACTTGTCAGGGGGTCTCTCTAGCAAATGGTAGGTTAGCTGACTGCTCTCTTTCACAAGATTGATGTGCGTGGGGTCTAATATGAATTTGAAAAGGACCACCACCTCACTTGTAGAACTGCTCAGCTCGCGCAGCGGTCAAGCTACTCAGCAAAATTTTTCTGCAAAAGAGGCAAAGAGCCAATTTGTTCCATGTCAGCCATTTTCGGACCAGACCACTGGGGATGAAGGAATTTCTTTTACATTTTAAAAGTCTTAGAGCAGCTTCACAATTCCTCGACTAATTAGTCTTGAAGTTAATTTACAATGGTCAAGTGAACAAAAAATGTTAGATTGAGTTACTCCCTCCTTAGCTATGCGTTGAAGAACGAATATCACGATTAACTACTCAAAAGTTACCAACTTCTACCATCTGTTGGATTTCAAAGCAACTTTTGGACACACTTGAAAAGCAATTTCCACCAATTAAAATCAAATCTCATGAATGATGAAGTCGTACAAGAAAAATCAGTTCCCATTTAAAATTGCGGTTGCTGGATAATAATATGACGACGACGCGGAACTTGTGTTACTATTATCGCCTGTTAATCAACTGAACTGCGGTGTCATTAGAGCCTCGACCATCATTAATTAAAGTCGAGCAGAACAAGGGTTTTTTTGTCTACTTTAGTCTCAGGGCTAATGAAACCGTCATTCTTGAGAAAGATAGGCCTGTTAGTAGTCTACTACTGCAATGCATAGTAAATTGCCTTGATCTTTTTCTTCTCACCACTAGCTTCACTGTTCTTGGCATCAACGTTTCTTAGATAGGCCTCTAGCCGCAGCATCAGAGTCTGTAATTTGAGCTATAAAGGCGCTTTCATGATAGAGCGATCTCACGCGAGTGAGCAAGTTCAATTCTCTGTTATATTATGCGTGAAATGTAAGAAAGATGAATAATGAGGCCTGACACTTCTAATAGACCCACTACATGTTAGTCATGCTTCATAGAATAACTAAGCGAACTTTTCCTTCTATTTTTTCTAGGTAAGATAAAGATCAGTTCAATTCCGGTTGTGCGAGGTGGGGCCCAGCTCACGTCATCATCGTGATGCGCCAAATCGCAGCTACTTTTGATATCTACCACTCCATGCACTACTACCAATTCGTGAGACACCCTTTTCAAGTACTTTCGCCACCACTTCGTGACATTTCTCCTCCAACAAAAGATAAAGGGAGATAATGGCTTTATTTACTTAACTGGTGGCTTTTTAGCAAGTTTTAACCGCAAAAACAATGTGGCCGAACGAATGTTGCCAACCTCGGTCTAATCATGATGTTGGTTAACGAGTTGGCAAAGAAGTACCGCTGCTGCTCCTGCTGCTTGGTTGTTCCAACCATCAACCATCGACGCAGGTTCGACACTCCACCCCTCGAGATGGAAAAATGGGTTGCCCCAGGGATGAACTGATGAACCCATTGACTTCAATTACAAGGAATTACCTTTTCGCAGCAGCAGTATTACTATCTTACTATCGACGGGTCAATTACCTAGAATTTCCTAGATGATGAAGGCACAAAATCCTCATTTGAGCTTCATTTGGCCGCGCTGTAGAGAAATAATTGAAAATGGTTCCAAAAAAGGACCGCGCTACCGCAGGAGGTGATTATAGCTAATCACGAAAATTGCCAAAATTCTCAAAAAAATAAAAGCGAATCTCTACTCTTCAGATTCACTGGAAAAAATAGTCTCGGCGATTTGCAATAAATGTCGCAAGTCTTGGGAGAAATTCTTTCAAACTGTTTGACAGAAAATACGATGGTATTTGCTAAGCGATCACCATCAATTAGAGAAGCAAAAATCTTATGTACAAAGAATTTGATACTCTTCTAGGAAATGCAAAACCAATGCAATATCAATTGTCAATGGAGTCACCTGCTGCTCTTTTTCATTACTTCCAGCAGAATGCACTGAAAAAGTAGACAATTAGGGAATACAGTATTCTCATTGTTCAGTCATTCAATTACACTCTATGTAATACTGACTGCGGCTCTTGGCATAATAATTGTTTGAGCAAGCAACGCTAGTATATGATTATCGATTTCTCTGTTTAGTTGTAAAACGAGAAATCTATATGGTTTGCAGTTTCACTGCCATTTTTGACAGATGTCTCTAATACAGAGCTACCATAAATAGCCGCGTTAAGGGTTTCGGACCATCAGCAGGAAGGAGAATTCCATTTTGACTCACTTTTTCAATGCAGTAGTAGTAGGCTTTCACGGGATGGCACACACATATTGGCACGCATAGTCGCAGCAGTAACAGCAGCAATGGCACCTTGAATCTTTTTATTTGGCATTCAAGTCATGCTCGCAGCATTTTCCAAAGGCTCCTCTTGCTTGCTTGCTGCTGGAAAGACCTTTTCAAAAGATGCCGAAATGTTCAAGACTTGCCTCAAGACGAATGGTCGTTTTTTACTCCAAATTCTCCCCAGAGCAGTGTCCCAAACAGGAATATGATGATGAAGAAGACTACTTTTTTCAAAGGCTTGTGCTTTTTTCTGATGCCATAAAAGAGGGCGGAATTTATCCCATCGCCGCCAAGTGATTGAGCCTCATTCATAAAATATGAAGAAAAAAGGGGTTGGAACACTGTGTTTTTCTTTAAGAAATACTTCATTGTGCTCCCACCACATTATTTGAAAATTACTCAAAATGTCCCATTTGAATTTTAGAATGGACCATTTTGGGCATCTTTAATTAACTTATGTCCACTCAAAATGTAAACGTAGCTCGCTTCGCTCGCAATGTTAGACCACTCTGCCACTCGTGCTTGCATATCTACGTTATGTTTGAACTGATTATTTAAAGTCATATGCTCGATTGACACCAATGCAAATTACGATATCAATGCTATTTTATAACACCTTCACCTCTAATGGCATGGCAATTATATCAAAATACTATTACATTATGTTCTTGATTGGGATGGCGCCTCTTTTTGCAAAACAACTTTAAAAAATTGACATTAAAAAAATTGTCAAGGTAAACACCAGAAAGAAATCAGTAATGACATTATAGCAACTCTTCATGAAGAATTTACAAAATTCGTGAAATTGGTCAGAAATACTTTCAATGGTTTCAATGCACCTTGTTGAAGACGCTAGCCACGGCCGATCGCGCACGCTTCCAGTGTGGGGAAGAGGGAGACGCATGTTGTTCAGCAAACGCGTGCGAAATTGTTGGAACCCAAACACTGTCAGCAATCACATTTCTTTTGACGAAAAAATCTTGAATAAAATGTAGCCCTGCGTGTACGTCTCATTACGAAACCGGTTCGTATGTAGTAAGAGTTAAAGTAATGTTGAATGAGACTCTTTCAGTGATTTTCAAACACCGTGGCTACCCCCAAAAAGCTTTAGAATGAGTAAAGTTGCTCCGATTTGGGGTGGGTAATGCTTTGGTCTTGTGCCCATGCATGAAGTGATTAAAACAGCACTCATTAAAAATTCAGTAATGGCTGTAAGGAGAGCAAACACTAGCCGTGCAAGCAGAGTATCTTAATGGCCACTTCAAGAGCCATTTATCCCCTAGTCTTTTGTGGATTGATGATTCCTAGACAGGCAAAAAGGATGCTGCTGCTGCCATTCTATGTAAGTCTAAGAAATCTAGAGTAACGACATTTTTCTTTGTAGAGTCTTCTAAGTGTTTACATTTTCGTTCCATTTGATCAATCTGAGATGGAAGAGAGAGAACTCATTTAACCGCAACAGTGATTAGTTTTCCAGCTTATTGGTTCTGTCAATTTTAATGTAGATCATTACATTTACTATCTAAGGGCATCGTGATAAATGACATGCGAGAATTCCGGCAGTTTTTAACCCACAGAAACGATTAGCTGTGCTGAAAAAATTAGTGCTTCTTTTGGTCAAGAAAGATTAATGAGTCGCCTAGATTTTTCTTTAAAAAAAGAAGAAATGGACAAAGTATTGCATTACTGTACTTTGTATCATTAGAGTTCTACAATCCCTTCAGTTCTTCCGTAATTATTTAGCTCCTTTCGGCATGTATTAGAGAGACAATTTGAGTTGTGCAAAAGCCCCTCGGGCTGAAAAATAATGGAGGCTATTTTGGATCTGAGAGACCTTGAATAGCTTCTCTTGAAGTCAACAAGAGAAGAAGAAGAAGTCGTTTATAGAGTGGCAAAAAACGTGATGGGACAACAACCAAGCAAGCAGCAGTACTTACCCCCCTTATTATCTCTGCCTAACGATCATCGACTTGTAGAGACCAGATCGTCGTCATCACCTTCCAAAATCATTTATATTGGCTCTGTTGGCTAAAGGAATGTGTTCAAATCTTGCAGCTCTGTTGTAGATCCCTTTAGCCTCCAGGGACATCAGCAGTAGAGGCTCTCCGAGCTGTCAGTACTAACCATCACTGCTACCACTACTACCAACCAACCACCGCGTGGAATTTGCAAAAAGCCAATTTTTCTGTATACACGTCTTCATTTTTGCTGCCGCGTGCTGCCGCTGACTACCTGTTTTTCGTTGCAACTCTGGTAGACCCCAGAGGCTGTTCTGGGGTCACGCCTATTCAATGCTAGAATACTCATTGGAATTTCAGATTTGGGTTGGATAGTAGATTTCAAGAATTCTACAACAAATTATTCTCCAATAATTCAAACGTGGCTGCTCCAATTTGAAGATGTAGTAAAGCTATTTTAGACCCCTGATTTGGAAGTCAAATTGAGAAGTAAATTGGCCCTTTGGTTGGATTTTTCCAGGTTTTGACCCCTTCACTTCCAGTCTTCTCGATTCCGACAGCTTAGATTATAGAAAAAGTTTTCCAGAGGGAGAAGAGGAAATTATAGATTGGAAATAGAAAGTTCTTAGCTCTCGGTATGGTAGTTGGGTATAGCTATGATCAGTATTTACAGATGACCAGGGTCGTGTTAAAAGAAGAGATCGAGCACGGTCAACTTGGAACTGTCATGAGATTGACAGGGGCGCCAATTATCCTGCGCTGCTGCTGATATTCTCCTGCTTGCTTGCCAGTATTCTCGTGCAACCAGCGAGAAACATGCAATAGATTTTTGCTTACTCAATCCCAGAAGCAGCAGCAGAAAATACCACTAATTGAAGTCATGACCTCTAATGTCATAATAGACTGGAGGAGAAGAGGAGATCATCATCTCGTCTTTCCCTATTGATTGGATTGATGCAGAGTTGCTGGAGAACCCAGAAAAACAAAGTGTCACGAAGCGAACGTGCATGAATAAGAAGAAGATTCTAATCGTGATGTTCTTCAGTCAGCCCTGCTCAGTCCTCAGTCAGTAGTCCTCAGGACTTGTTCAGTCCCTTGTTTTTCCGACGTTTTTGACATGCCACAGTGTCACCTTTACCAATGCAAAAGCCAAGCTTTTCAAAAGTTCAAAAATCTAGTTATGAATCTAGCTGCAGAATTTTCTTGAATTTTCACCTTTTAAAGTTTAAGTTTGAGTGATAAATGAGGAGAAAACGGGCATAATAACGTTGCCAAATGTATTAATCAAGCCATGATTTATGATTGGCAAAATGTCACTGAGGAAGGAAATGCAGTGATACAAACTCACGAACCCTTCAGCCCCATGAATATGCATGATAATCATCTCTGAGAGCGGAAGAAGGGAAGATTTCCATCGACGTAGTAGAAACTGCAGTAGTTCCATGACTGGTTTTTGCCTCTTCTCCACTTTTTTCAAACTTGGCTACTGCTCTCATCTGCTGCTGGTAAGAAAGGCAATCAGAGCTCGACTCCTTTTTTTTCCACACAGCTTCAATTGGGTCCCAGAAGAAGAAAACCAGGCATGATTAGTTTCTTTGAAAAAAAGGTCAGAAAATGGTCAGAAAGATGACGGCTCATCCGTCACAATTAAAGCTATGTTTCTGTGGTCTCAGAAAGGTGCCTGCAGACAACACATATTATGAAAATGCATTTCTGCAAGAATGTGTGCAATCTCCCCCTAGTACTACTTCCTGTCACGCTTGCATGACACATTATCTTTGGAATGGGAACATGTTTAGTAAAAGCAACAACCCCTTCTGTTCTCTAGACGCAAAGCAACTTTGTTTCTTAGCAGACCATACTTTCTCCTCCCCTTTGTAATTGTGAAAGAATTGGGATTTAGAAAGCTCGAAGCCTGCACCAGTCACGCAGTATGACTCTATTCAAGTGTCACGTACCCTTCTTTCCTGTTGCGACTTTGAAGCAGCTCAAAACAAAACACCTTCACTCTCCTTGTCGTTTTGCCCTGCTTAGCTCGACTTTGTAGCTACTCATAACTCATAAAAGAAAAGCATGTGATCATAAACTTGGTCATAACAACGTCAACAGTAGACCTTTCTCATGCAAAACGAGCGCAGCAGAATTTTTTTGTTGTTGTTGCGCCCCTAGTGCAAAAACGAGTGCGATGATGGAACATGATGTATCAGTGTCTTGAGAAAGAAAAAATGGGCGGCTAATTATTCACTGTGTGGCCACAGACTGCAAATTCTTTGCTGGCGGCATGAATTTCTTCTTCAGCAGATATGATGAGATTAGCTCTAGGCCTATTTCAGTTAAGATCAGGCATGCATAAGTAAGCTCATAGACGTGTTCAGTTCCTCGACTGCTGGATGAACCACTGATAGGCCTTCTCAAGTCTCAACCATACTTTAGGGTGGTTCCCATTTTCTTTCCAATATTTATGATGGAAAAAGTAATGCTTCAATGGTTTCCTAATGCACATTTCTATGTAAATCTCTTGTGAAAATCAAGAGACCCCAGGATAATTTGCAGGTTTTCACTGAGAAACAAAATCAGAGGGTGGATCTCTCTCTCTTGTCTTTCTGAATTCCTTCCTGGAAAATTGAAAATACTGCTTGGCCAGAAAAATGGTTTCATGAAAAAAAAGGTGCTCAGCATTTTCCACATTCCGTATTGCATTTTCTTTGGAGAACAAAACTTGAGAGAGAGAACGGAAAGAACCTGGCTTGAGACAGTCTCGATTTTTTGCCAACGATGCTGCCTACTTCTCCACTCTAATGCAATACGTTTCCGAATACACTCCTACTTCCATTCGAGAAGTAGTAGCAGCAAGCAAGATGTCGCTTTTCTCTCTCTTTTTTTTAGTTCCCACTCCCATTACAAATATGCTCTTGTGCTCTGCATAGATTGAATCTATTTTCAAGATATGCATTTGAGGAGAAGAGGCTGGTAGCTCTGGAAAGAAAAAGTAGTCTAACTCTCCTCATACGAGCCCTGCGGAACTGTTTTAATTTAGTGCCAGGAATTTTTCAGGTTACGAGTGAAATTAATAGCCACCAATTACTTAACTGCCATTGTCTGTGACGAAGTCTATTTCGTCCTAGATCTTCTTGCATGTGTCTATCTACATAAGATGTGGTATGAGCTAGAGGGCTTTAGAGAGCTTGAGCACAATAATTTCTTCCAAAGGTGCCAAAAACCGAAAAGAAGACCGATTGGATTTGCCTAACAGCACATCATCTCTAATTCAGTCGTTTCTACACCACACCGTTTCCAATGCAAATCATATGCGCAAGCAAGATAGACTTGCTGAAGTGAGGGGAGCTCAACCACTCCTGGATTTACTCGGTGTGCCAAGCCAGCAACACTCTCTAAACTCGAGTGATAATGGGATTTGAATTTGGTAATTGAATGTTTAAAGGTTGTTGGGAAGAAAAACTACTAGTGAAGCCACTTCCTTTTCGTTTGGACACGCAGTTTAAGAATTGTCACTCATTATGCATGCCACTTTTTAAATGGCGCACGACTAGACTTTTACTATGTGCTTCGTGTGTCATGTCGTGAAGCAGAAGTGTTTGGCAATGCGTAGAGCAGCAGAGCAGAGTTTCCATGCCTAATCTACATCCAAAAACGCACACTTCAAATATAACTATTATAGTATTACGCTTGGAAAAATACCAACAAAAGTCTAGCAAAAAGAAGGACCGAAAAGAGGACTGTTACCTATACACCAACTAGCTAACTTGTCACCCAAAAATTCTCATAGAAACGGCAGCCAGCTAAGGAGGGTTAGTAGCAGCATTTTTCCAGATAAGCATCAACCTTTTGTACGAGATGATTATCAAGTAGCCGTCGCTCGTTTCTTCTCCCCTAGTGTTCTTCTCTATATATTCCAAATAGGGTCTATTGTCTCCCCATCCCAATTGATCATAGCAATGCTAGGAATTTGTAGACTGATGCTGATGCCACTGGTACTATGCTAGAGGCTTTGTGCCTAAAATAGGCCTAGAGGCCTTTTATGTAAGAACACATCAAAAGCCAGAAAAAAGAGCCTAACAGCAGTCGCCGCCGTTAGGCCTTTTACAACAACGAGAGTAGGAATAGCAAGCAGTTTCCAAGCTAACCCCATCTTATGACATCATAAAAGATAGAAACCATTTTCGCCAATGACGTTGACACGACGACGGTTTTTGTCTCAGAAATGGTTTGTAATCTTACGCAGTGAGAAAATGATATGCTTCAACTCTAAAATGTAGAACATGATCTCATTAACTCTTTTCTTCGCCTAGCTACAGTCACGATTTTTTCTCTCAAAAGTTATTTTTTGCAATAATTTCCATCTTCAGAGAGACATGAAATATGCGCTTTCAATGCAGAAAAATGCAGTTATTGTGTCGAAATTCAGGAAATCATCATGTCGAAAACTCAGTTCTGCTGCTGCTATAAAAAGAGAGCACTGCTGCTGATACTGAGAAGAGAGCTGCTGAGCTATGAAAAAAGGCCCCTTGTAAAAAAGTTATGAGGGTCTTATTGCACTTGTGGACCTCCCCGTGTCGCCTCCTCCTCCCCTCTAACTAAATCTCCTAGAGGAGCAGTAGCACTGTTGCAATAAGGTGCACAGTCACACTGTTCCAGAAGTCCACATTTTGTCCAAAGTAACACTTCTGGTGGATTTATGAGTCAAAATATGGATTTTTGGTAGGAAAAACCAACGAAAAACACTTTTTAGGGTGACTCGATTTCTACAGATTAGGATGGGTGGATTTTTACAGACATCATAGTTCTGTCCAAATCTACTTTTTGGATAAAAATTGGACTTTTAACATAGTGTGCAGTGGTAGTGTAACAGAGCATTTTTAGCCTGTCATTTTCTGACCCAATTTTGCGGATAGAGTGTCGGCGGCTTTGCTTTGCTACTTGATTGGGATGTCAATTTGACGGCAACCTTTTCCCTCCTCTAATATTCATGCATTATTATGTCTATAAAAAGAAGCTAAAGTACATAATAGCCTTTTCTGGAGCAATGTTGGTGGATGATGCTACGTTGGCCGATGCAGTTTCTTCCCAGAATTATCGTTTGAAGTGTCATGCAAACTTTTGCGTTTGCCCCATACTGTAATAAAAGAGACAATAGAAGCAGTGGTGGTTTGGGGAGCCTTGTTTTCGTCCGTTGCATTTTTACAAAGACTTTTCTTCCCCTCAATTTAATTCGGTCTATTTTAGAGAAGAAAACGGGTTCAACTCTGTACCCATTTGGGGAACATTTGGGGGTTGAAGAATTGCTCCATTTTGAGAGACCAAATTGGTATATACTGAATACAATTTAGTCTAAACCTATTTTAAAAGAAGAAGTACTTCACTTTTATGTTTATTGAACATATTATGACTTTTGACCAGGCTAGGAGAAAATTGAGGAAGACGGCGATAAGAATCTCGTTTGCACACTGCTGTTGTACTTACTCGTCCAGATCCTTTTGATGAAGGTACATTTTTCATGGCCTACTAAAAATCTGTTGGAGAATTGGTAGTGCCAGACTTGAAGCTAAAAACAAGGAGAAACCCATCAGCAAACACCAACAACATAGTCATTAAAGCCTCGTTAAAGACGACGAGGGACGGTCCAGATGCGATTGAGAGTCGAGACAAAAGAGTCAACCAAAGTGAAACCAATTAACGGACGCTTTTTCTTTTTATCAGTTGGTTTTCCTTACCATTTTTAGTTCTATAGTCTTTGTTTTTTAAGAAAAAGGGACTTTTAAAGACAAAAGCGAGAATCTCTGGGCACATTTTCACAGATCAAAGCGAAACAACAAATAAAACAAAGACAAAAAACTTTTCAGACGCATAGAAAGTAGTGAAAATGAAGGGGGACGAAAGAGTCGTGAAAAGAGCCGTGAAAAAAGCTTAATCCTTAGCTAGAGAAGTGACGGAAAAAATGACCCTATTTAGACTCATTAATCAGGCCATAAATAATCCTCCATATTAGATGGGAGACAAGAGTAATCATCATCTTGTTTCATGAGGAGGAGTAGAGCCAAGTGTTGTTTCGTGATCAAACTCCACAAATCATAAACATCTAAAAAATTCAGACAAATACAAAAAACAGGCCAAGCCACAAAGTTAACGATAAAAATGCCTTGTCAGAATCTTAGATTTGCACTTGTCTGGCTCTATAAATTATCCGCTGGGTGGACCCATATATGGAACATCTTCTAGTAAATGTGACGGGTGCACCTTTGGGAGTAGAATCAATTACCCAAACGTGCTCTTACACTTTTGGCAGTGTTTCAATGACTGCTAAGAGAAGAATCATTTCCTTTTAAAGGAAACCGGAAGGTTGGTATATGGAGTAGCAAAACATAATAAGAAAGAGATGAAATTGGGGTCCTACTTTTCGCTTTATGCTTTAATGGGGTCAATTGAAAAGCCATCAACTGCAGCAGCAGTTTAGACTTCTTTGTTCGATCCCTAGGCTGTTCACGATTCCGATGACATGTGATGAAACTCATCAAAAGTTCATATATCGGGAAAGTAGTTCAGCAGATCCATATTTGCCTTCCGGGGAGTCCCTCCTGCTGCTAAGCTACTACTACCTCTTCCACACAAATACTCCAAGAAATTGAGCAAATATCACATCCTCTCAATCACATACAACACACGAGGAAAAGTTGACAAACACTACTAAGCTCTATCTCTTATGTTTCCCAGGAATTTGTAATCAGACTTTGACTTGAGACTCTCTCTAACTCTGTTGCTTCATCTCGTACATACGACAAGACTAATGGGCAAATATTGTGACAAAACTAGGAGAATTGTTTTATGACCTACAATTCTACCAGAAGAGACTGCCATGCTTGATCTCTTCATTGGCATTCGAGGCACGAAAGCTGTTGGTAAAATTGTGACCTCTGACTCCTTCTCTTCTGAGTCTATGGTCTACTCAAGTCATCAGTTTTTCCTGCAGAAAATATATCCCTACACATTCCTTCTCAGTTCTACTTCTAAGGATTATTCAGCATTCGTTCTGCTGAGCACAAAGCAAAGCTAGGAAAACGTTTCATTTGAAACCTCGTAAAGTTAGTCAACCCGGTAAAAATGAGTATTTACGAGGACATTTTGTGTCTAATATTTCAGGATGGTAATTTATACAGGCCTAGAATCTCCAATACTACTGAGATGAAAATGTAGGAATTGTCTTCTTAAGTTACATATCTAGTACTACAAGCCGTTTTCTTCAGCACTCTAGAAATAGTATCTAAGTTACGAGACAAGCTGGAAGCCCCAAATTCTATTGCATATAAATTCTCCTCTCTCAGCAAGAGATGCAGTTTGAGTTTTGCCAACCTATTACATGGCTGACTGGCTTCAATCCACATACTTTACCCAACAACAACTTGACTTTTCAACAACTACTAAGATTACCACCGAGCTTTGCCTTTCGCTTACAAACTTTGCCTACTGAATTTCTCATTTCATATAGAGAACAGCCTTGGCAACCACAGAATTTCATAGACTCCATCAAGACCTAACGGCCCGTGAAAATACTCAACTCCCATCTGAAATAAAAAGGATGGTGTGCCACCTCCTCCTTCTACAAAATCAGGTTGCCTCAGCAAAAAGGCAATATTTTCCTGATGCGAAAAAAAGGCCAGATTAAAGGCAGCCTTGATGAAGTAGATGGAGTTTTTGCTTGGCTGCGTTTTGCTCAGAACCTTCTCCACAGGCCTCTAAAAGCACGTGGAAACCGTTAGTATCTAGGGTAAGACGACCATCAGGCTTGGGGATGAGTCCCATGACCAGTACTCCAATGTCCTTTAGGCCTTCCTTGACTGAGCAGAAAGTATGGTATGATCATCATCATGATCCAGAAAAATTGCAAAAGTCACTTACTGGTGAGCATCATTCATGTGGATGGTTCAGAATGGAGACAAGATAGGGTTAGTACATCAATTATGCAGTGGTGCCATGAAAAACCTTCCTGTCATCGCCCCTACCGCATTTTACCCCGTATTATTTGACTAATGGTAGGGCTTTGACTGAGCTGGTTGTAGCAGAGCTATACTTTGTCATTCCAGCACCACTTTGGAAATTTAATGGAAGATGGATGAGTTGTTTTTCGTTTTCGTGATGCTTGTACTAGCTTCAAAAGCAGATCGCCATCTTGACGAATGAGGGCCTGACAATTTGCTGATGTGGTCATGCTTGTCAATGTCTCTGGGTTGTTTTTTGGCACGCCACCTCATTATCCAAGGACCATCTACTTGTATGGACCACATTATTCACTGTTTTAAAATCTCTTTTTCTAGGTAAGCAAAAATCCAGTGTAACCTTTGCAACTCGATATGTTCACAGCAGCATCAGAAAGAAAAAGTGGAGTTTGCCTTGTTTGAAGAAGGGACGAGACTTGCTTGCAAGAGGGACACAAAAACTCCATCAACAGTAGCTCGGCAGAACAAGCAGTTACACCGGATGCAAACAATATCGTATATCTCTAGTTTACGCCCGTTGACAAGCTTCAAGCGTTTGATCTTGATCACTACTGACAAGAGCTTTAATTAGGATTTTTCTCTATGACTATCCCAGCTAAGAAGCATCTTTTAGAAGCTACTCTCTCTCCAAGTTGCATACTGGTAACATGAGACACTTCACAACAAAGAAAACATAGTACAAGAGACATACCAGAATATTTTTCCCGTAGCCTATAGAGTTTCACCAAAGAACAGCTTGGAGTCCTTGGACAAAAATCCTGCAGTTTTGTTGTCATTTTGGCCACAATACTTGACGCAGATCTGAGCTGAGGCATTACATAAAGCTTTTAAAAAGGTGAAATCTGATCGTTTTTTGGAGCTCGAACATCTGCATCTAAGGATGTGTAATTGAGCGAAAAATAATGGTCTTTAGCTGGCAAAACAGAGTGTTTATTTCTGCATATGCAAATACTATGAACAACCCACTACGTCCTTGTACACATTTTCACAAACACTAGAAGAGTGAAAAACAGGAGGCTTTTCAATAGCATAGCAGTTGGGTTAGTGGATGGTGTGTACATTAGTAGCCAATGATGGAGTGCACTCCATTGATTATGATGCACTCTTGAAGGTTCCACGAGGTCAGTAGCCATGAATAGTTGTACTTGTAATTTATGCAGATGATCATTATGTACTACTCAGGATGTCCTAGATGACACTCTACCATTATGAAAATGAGGATCTACCTTTTCAATTTTCAATATAGTATACTACTCTACTTTATTTTCCCTACATATAGTAACTACCTCGTAAATGGTGATGTTAACATGCTTGAATGCAGTCTTGAGTGGGAGTCGTCGAAGCGCAACCACACAAATGCTTACTGCATGACCACAATTTTGGGACTTTCCTCAAGGGTCACAGGAAGTTTGCCTTCCGGATGTTTACCCATTTTCGGATGGACATTTGCCTTCACTTTTTTTTTGTGCCACCACTTTGCCATTCTTTTAGGGACTAGACCTGGAAAAATCTTCTTAAAGCCGCAGGCAGCATCAGATGCTTAGCAAACCTGGCCATATTTCATATTGTGCAACCATTTTTCTGCAAAAAATATGGAATTGCATTGCAAAGTACTATTTCTGTCAGGTCTAGTTGTCTGCCTGCTTCAACGATTTCTAAAGCTCGGAAAATAATTCAGAAAGTGAAAGCAAGTACTAGAAGGCCAATGTTCAGCAACCCAGCATGAAAGTTTGGGTAACTGCAGAGGCCAAGGCCTCGTTGTTGTAGTACATCACCAATGGTTTTTCGATGGTCTCCTCTGCTACATTCTACCACTCATCATCACTGACCATGAGACATGACGCACATTCATTACTCATGTAGTGTGCAGTAGTAGCCACCCAAGATTTAGTATACAACTGGGGGCGGTCGTTTGCAAACGAAGATCAATGTCGCAAATCACAGTTCTGTCACTGACAGAGCAGCAGTAACCAATGCTTATGGAGGCTCTTTTCTAAAGGAAATGGATCAAGGACATTCTTTTGTCACATTTGGCCTTTCTTGACCATTGCTACCATAGCCGATTGGCTCACGAATGGATGAACGAACGGTGGGGAGATAAAAAAGCCGAGATGCCGTTTTAGTCCGTGTCGGCGGTGTGGCGGATGCAAATGTACTCCTGCTATCAGTTGCGGTTTGAGGAGAAATTCTAAAAGAAGCTAAAATTGCATGGCCCAAGGTAATTTGCTAGCCTAATAGGGCCAGTGAAAATCTCAAATGTCATCAATTTAGGTGAAAACTTCATTAAGGTAGCATCATCTCAAAATGGTTCAGACCTCTATTTTTGGGCTGAAAATCCCACCTATTCTACAAAGATTGAAAATGAAACTTTAAACCTTCCATTCTTCCAGGTCAATTTGTCTTTATATGATCTGACATATAAAGTGAAAATTCAGACAAAGTAGGCCAAGTTTGAAGTAGTATCTGTTTTCTGTATTGGTTAAAACATGACAGAATACAGAAGGTGCAGGGTTAGTAGTAGTAGAGCAGTGCCTTTGAGGCTTTCCAGAATCAAATTAGAGCCTTTCTTGAGTAGAAAGCTAGTAATTGCTAATTTCCTACAGAAGTGGCCTTCATTTATCTTTTGAGTTGCTGAGGACAGTGTCGTCTCAGTCTCAGAGTTCTAAGGATCTGCAGCTGGAGAATGTGCGTAATGATGATGATGATGGTTTGGAAAGAGAGACAATGAGATAAGTGTCATGCTCAAGAGCTCCCATTCTTTGATGCTACCCAAGATTACATTGTGCACTTAACCAAATATTCTCCAGGAAAGTGTTTCAGCTATGCTCCTCAACTCCTGCTGCTGCCCAGCAGCCTGAAGGAAAACTTTCCAACAGATCTGCTAAAGCTCTCAGGAAGAACTTTCGCTTTTTTACCCTTTCAAAATCTACTCAAGTTGAGCTCCCCCTCCTAAGTCTCGTCTTCAGGTGACTAATAAAAATACCCTTAAAAAGTTCCCTTTAGAGGAGCAGCAGGCCTTACTTTTCATCCAGGATTTTCTCAATAGCTTTACCAACTTTGCTACTGCAAGGGTGAGCCCCCATTATTATTTTGCATAAAATCTGGCAGCACTTCATTATTACCCTCAGAGTGCACTCAAGAGAGAGATTAGTCAGACCTTCTCCATGGAACACGACATTACAACACCAATATGAGCAGCAGCAGCAGCAGAATGCGTTTGGGGATTTTCCCCCTTACGCAAAAGGGAGATTACACCGCACATATGCAAGAACACGTTTCACCCTCAAAAAATATTCTCCTGCTGCTGTCACTTTACACTGATGCTCAGTAGGAGAGCTGAGAATCACTGTACATGCAAATGTTGAGCAAACACGAAATCCCCAATTTTATTTACCCATCTGTTCTTCTTCTCCTAGCACCTAATTGCATTTTTTCTGAGATGATGCCAAATGTGCTATTTTACCCCCTTTTGAAAGAATGTTTTGAACAGGGTTTATAATGAAGGAATGTGACAGCTGCAAGGATATTGAGACACTGACACTCCCTCATCGATCATGGCCTTTGAGAAAAGGGGCGTTTTTTAAGCTCTTTATCTCCAAAACTAATACGAATTCTCCACTTTTTTCTGTGTCGTAGAATGTCTGGATATTTTAATTTAGAGAGAGACTTTTAAAGAGTCATTCTAGGAGGTTTCTCTCTTTCTTTGTTTGACTTTTGGTAGAGGCTATAAAACTGGATTAATTGCTGATAGCCGACAAGAGTGTTGTCTAGTCCACTTTTAAGATGATTATCTTAATTGTTTGATGGAAGAACACACACTATTTAGCAAAAGCTAGGTCAAAAATTCAAGTCATCTTTCCATTTTGTTGTGTTGAGCAAATAGACTCTATTATTTGCACAGATGTCTATTTTTGTGGGATGTGATGTGGAAAGCCAAGCAGTCTTTTATCATTGCATGATCTCCAAAAGCAAAGCTTTTCCAATTTTAGTGTTGATAAATATTTGCCATGCATCATAGCTTTTGTAAACATTGGATTATCCTATTAACACTTTTTGATCCATTTCACATTCCGACGCGAAATCTGATTAGATAGCATAGAGAAAAAAACGCCAGCTAGGAGGCCAATTAACACTACTGCCAACATAGAAAACTAGAGTGAGTGAGATCCGGTCTTCATTAATCAATTTGAGGCCATTTTTTGTTCATTCCAGTTTTCGTCCTCTTTTTTTGCATCTCTCTCCTTCTTTGCAACAATTGTAGGCAAAGAAAGTGTTTCTCAAAGTTTTGTTTTTGGGGCCACCCTGAAGCATGTCTAGGTGCAAATTAAGTCTTAATGAATTTTCTTATCTGTTAAGACGAAAGTAGACACTAGTGTGTCAAGCTACTGCAATAGTGGGCCAAAATGTCGCACCAAATTAGCCAGCGCTTCAGTGTACGTTACTTCAGGGGGGTGCTTTCACTTTGAAAACTGGCTGGAAGAAAGGGGCGTTTTCACTTTTACACTGTGTCATGTTAGTGAAGCTACAACTCATGAGAGAGAGAGACTTCATATAATAGCTTTTGTGTCCTGCCTGAGAAATGTTTATGCTGCTGCTTTTCATATGGATTTTTCTTCTGTTCGTTAAAGCGTGCGGCCCGTCCGTTATGCCTTAAACAATAGAAGAACTTTGACATGCTCTAATGAAAAGGAAAATAGAGAAAAATTAACCGTGCAACGAGTTATGCCGCCGCCGCTGCCCCCTTTTTCTAACATAACAGCAGCGGCAGCTAGGCTCACTTATCTTAGTAAGTGTCTGTCAAAAGTGCCTCGTGAAGAAATATGACATGATCTTGAGAATGCCATCATGAAGATCACGGATGAAGGCACGATTCTCATTTTTTGTGTCTGCTGACTTCTCATCTGGCGTAGTCAATGATAAAACGATGCAGCTTAGGTAGCTAAGTTTGCACTTTTTGGTCTGGCAGTGCTGATGATTGATGTTGTCAGGATTCAGTCCTTGATTGACAGCTCCAGTCTATTGAGATTTGAGTGAGACAAGATATGTTTTCCATTGATAGCTCTTCCTCCGTTTCTTCCCCAACATTTATTAAATACCCATTAGGCTGGGCCCTATTATTGAAAAGTTGAAATTCGCGCTTTTTCGCTTTTTTTTTTTGCTGTGACCGTAGGATATGGCATCGCGAAAAGCGCGAATTCCAACTTTTCAATAATAGAGCCCAGCCTACTGCCCATGTTTGGAGGTCTTCTTTAAGAGTAGGAAGATGTTATTGAAAATCTTTCAGAGTAGAACTTTGTGCTGCCAAAGCTTTTAGCTTTTTTTCTTAGCTACTTCTAGCACCGCATATACACAGAATTCGTCATGTTTCCAAGCTTTTCCCATATGGGAGTTCTTTCTTCTTTTGAATACCACTCCAGCTCCAGTCCTAGTAGAAGTAGCATGTACCACACAAAGTTTTTCTCTCTTTTTGGTAGGCAAAAAAGCAGGTTCTCTTTTCTCTCTTCAGAAAACCTGAAAGGGCACTCATAGTTTGGCTGCTGGAAAATGAGACGAAAAGAAGAGAGTAGTGAAGAAAAAGGAGAAGCAAAAGTAGATTTTTGCACTTTACATAGTATGTATTATCCAGTCTAGGGTCGGTCTTATTTCAAAAAGTTGAGATCACTAGGCAGCACATTTAATCATGGCGTTTGGGACCCACCCTAAAGCCCCATGCCAAAATTCAACGCATTGTTACCTTCCCCTTCCGTCAACTTTTTTCAAAAAAGGCCCACCCTAGAATATCCACATTCATAAAGTGCACTCAAAATCGTAGTAGCAGGTACATACCGTAATAATTCGATGCTTACCTTCAACCGCAATGGGGACGAACGAGGACGAGGAGAACTTTTTAATGGGCTTTTGTGCAAGAGAATCTTCTCTTCTTCTTCTTCCCTCTCTCGTAAAATAGTAGAAGGAAACTGTGTATTTTTAAGCCTGTTTCTCTAGTTAGTTAGTCCCCAAAGTTTTGTACTGTAGCACAAAAAAAGCAATAGATTGTAAGGCCAGATTGTCGAACAACAACTACTCTTTTATAGCCTCAAAGCTTCAGCTAAGCAAACGAATTTTTTTTTTGCTTCTCCGCTTTTCTACTGCCTGATTATCCGCGCCACACCAATAAATCTGGTGTGGTGGTAAAAATGGGTGCACAAGCATTTATCATCTTTATCTTACTGCACCATCTATTTCATAGATATTCTCAATGAAAAAATCGTGTAAAAAGGTTATCAATTACTCTGGCATTTTGATTTATCTGCTCTGCCTTTTAGCTATGGAATTTGTATTTTTAGGAAGTGACTGAAAAGGCAAATATTTTTACTGAAGCCTGATTTTCAGCAGCTTTTCTTGATCGTCAGTCAGGGCAAGGCAATAACACTTGAGGGCACGAGAACGAGGGGAAACACAAGTAGGAAATTGGAATTGCCGCAATAGCAAATGTGTACGCTGTTGCCATCATCGTGCGTAGCCGCAACTCCTCAAATACCCACGTACACTCAAAGTGTTTGTGGAGATTTCTTTTTTTCGATAGTTTTTTTTTTCTATTGTTGCTTTTAGTGAAAATAATGATCTTGATTTTGACGCCAAGCTTTCTAACTTTTTTTCAGGTAAGACTTCGGTGTTTGACTTCCATCAATTTTTCATCCTGACTCCATCTCACGACTTACGCCGCCGTCGTGTGGATTTACTGTTTCTTCGAGGATATAAAACAGTTTTTGGACCTATACTCAAAATGGGTTAAAAGCACACTTAACATATATTGGCGCAGTAGTAGTAGCATCAACGATCGATGCTTTTGTTTAACGGTGCATAAAAGCACTCTTGTAGTAAACGAGGCTTCGATGGAACGCTTACTTAACCTCCTCCCCTCCTTTTACTTGGGATACACGTCACACTATTGAATCCTTTGGAAAAAAATAGACTGACATTTACATATTCAAAGCCTGATTGAATCTTTGAAGCTTTCAAAATCCTCCACGTACAAATCCGAAAAATATTCATAAATTCCCTTGCTTGCTTTCGCCTTTGCATTTTTTGTCTGGAAAATACTGTTCCTAAGGACGAGAATTCGTTACTTGTTATCGAACATAAGTGTTGAAAAAGTTTGCTTGCCAGTAGTGTTAACCGTCATTTTCAGGATTTTCAGCACTTTTGAGATTTTCTATGTCAAAAGTTTGACAGGAAAAGTTCAACTGCTCTAGAGCAGAAGAGGCTTGAACAAATCTTGCGCAGTAAGATGTGAGAAGTGAAGGAAGTCCTGAAAGAGGAGCAAAAGTGCAGCTTGCTTGCAAGCTTTGCAGTAATAGTAACGCAGTTGTAGATGTCTCTGCAAGTTTATGGATGCGATTGTTGGTACGAAGGCTTTCTTTGCTTGCTCAATTGCTATACCAGAGAGAGGAAGTAGGATCATGTATCTTGGCTATCTGCTACTACTCCGATTGAGTTACGTCTCTTTTCAAGAGGTGAAAAGTCACCTCTCATATGTCAATGTCCAGAATCGCTCGGACATGCGGCGTTGCTACTACTTCTATGGATCGGCGAGTACACTATTCGTCGAGTAAAAAACGAGAGGAGGAGATAGCACAAAGATAGATGTGTAGGAAACAGCCTCGTTTCTTGGTTTGTTGGCTATGATTTCTTGTAGGAAATAATGTGACCTTCAATGTTAGTTTTGGGGCCTGTTTTCGTTTGGGCCTTTCTATTTTTAGTACGTAACAAAATCCTGGTAAATCGAGGAATGTGGACCTTCAAAGAGGTCCTGGTTGATGTTTGGTCCAATAACCATGTTAGACCCTTTGTTTTTAGAACTTTTAGGAGATCTCGTCAGCAGGCCATCCAAACTTTGACACACTTTTTTCACATTTGACTAGTACAAAATGCCGGTAATTATTTGTTCTAAGGGTCTAAAAGAGCATCGTTATCCTCTCAGCAACTAATGATGAGAGTACTACGAGTACTTACGAGTAGCATCTTTTGCAACAAAATTCATTTACAGCTTAAATGGGAAGTGTCACAGGGGTCGTAAAAACTTTGCTGCAGTAGCTTCTGATGATGCTGCCTCTACAAGGCAGAGCAACGTGATACTGGTGAGAAAATGACTTTATCACTCCCGACCCTCTAATTGATGATTTCCCCGACAAAATTGTGGTGGCAGTGGCCTCCTCTCCTCAACCAAATTCCTTCCAAGATCCCTCCAATCCCGAAATTGGTCAGGTTGAATTCCAGCTAAAATTGGAAATGTCAAAACCAGTTTGAAGATTAAAATATCAATCATCAGAAAGTTTGGTGTGTGGTGACGATTTTGTTGTCAAAGTCCAAAAGTTAAACTGGGAGAAATTGGCATCCAGAGCAGGAAAAAGAAATCTCCGAAAATTGATCAAAACGACCCACATTGGAATTGGGCCAAAAAATGTCTTCTGAGCTGAATGTCCTGATGCGCGCAATGTATCTCCGCTCCATTGAAAACCAAAGCAAAAATGAGGACAACGGAAGAAGAAAAAAGTTTTACTGTTATCCTCCTTTTTAAGCATTTCATGAGATTTAGAAAGCATGGCTGCATTTTATAGCCCATGTTTCGTTGAGAACCACGTTGGATACAGTGAAGAAGCATAATTGGCACTCGCCTCGTAGATTTATGCCAAACTTTGACAATTTATCTTGAGCAATAGGCATTGTGGTTCTGAAAGGGCTTGAGCAGCCTAAAAAAGTAGGCTACTATGATTGTTTCCTAGTATAAAAAAGGTCTCAAGGGAGACCATCTCAGCATGTGAAAGCTTGCAATGAGATAATACTGCTGCATTTTGTGAAAAAGAAGAAGCTTAGAGCTGACAAAAGGTATAGCCAGTCACCCAGGACTCTACCCACGCTTCTGGACCTCGCAGGGCTTTTGAATAGAAGAAAAGGGAAAAAAGGGGAGAAAGGTGGACAAAAAGACGAGGCACGCGATACAGTGTTCTGCGAGCTTCTTTTTCTGCTTGGCTGAATCCAGAAACCTGTGAGAAATTAGGTCTTTTTTCCAACGTGTCACCATTGTTTTGCATCAGTCTGTTTTGAAAGATAAGAACTTTGAAAGTCAGCTCAAAGCAAAGCTTTTTAAGTAAGAAGAAAATCTTGGCAAATTGTCTAAAGTGATCACTTTTCGTATGCGGTAAAAAAGATAGCAAAGCAAAGGTCGACACGCTCTGTCACCACTTGGCCATCTGTTATGTCGTCCGTCCCTAAGTAAGAAAAGAGCAAACATAAATGACTAGAGTAGTTATGCTCCTCCTTTTATGCATTCAAAGTCCCTTTTTAGCCGACTGCTTTTGATATTGGACTTGGGCTCCTTTCCTTTACGATTCAGACAAATGTGGGTAATGGTAGTTTCCGGTCAAGGACTACTCAAAAGTTTCCCATGATTCTCCTCCTTTATGACTTTGACATTTACTATTAGAGCTAGTGAAAGGTCGCAGACTTCTTCTGGTAATAAATATTCTTGCAGTAGCCAACTAAATTACTCAAAATGTCATTAGCATAATGGGCAAACTTGTGTGCTTTTCCGAAATCAACAAAGTCTTCATTTCGGGCAATATTGTTTTCCTTCTTATGTCACCGCTTCTGACAGCCTCTGTTTTCCCCTGCAAAATGTGCAGTAGTAACAGCAAAATTGCCACATTTCAATCGTCTAAAACTGAAATGTAATGTTGGGTACAGTCCACAGTAGCATCGGAGATTAAACTTCGTAGCGAAAGATAAATGGTGGCTGTCTCTGTTTCAAGCACCCTCTTCGATTTTGAGCTCTCTCTCTCTTTCTTACTAGAAAAGCAGAATAAACATTTGGCGAAGTTGTACAAATACAAGAACTGCTGGAAGAAGAAGAAGAAGCTTGAGCAAGAAAGCAGCAGCGGAGGAGGAGGAGAAGATGCAAAACCGTTAAACGATTGCACTCTAGTAACTTTTAGTAACAAAACTCCGGTCCCAGAAAATGGAGGCCATTCTTCTTCCAGCTGCTGCGACTAGGACCAAAAAGACTAGGATGAAGAAACCATATGAGGAAGCAGGTTTTTCTAGGCTCATTTTCCACTATAGGGGATGTTTTTTTCGTGACTAGTGCAGTAGCTTTCTTAGAATCTAGCAAAAGTCACGGAGGGGGAGAAAATAAAGCTTTGGACCCCTTTTTTCAATTCTTTATCCCCTTTAGGGACGAAAATAGGGTGTGATATTTCCATCTACTGTGCTACAGCAGAGACTAATTAATGGCCTGTTGGCTTTGATGTTTTCTCGGCTTTTTTTCGATGGAATTCTGACATGGCCCCCCTTCGGAGTGGGTGCTCAAATCGGTAGGGATCCTAAGAATCATTTGCGCGCCACAGCTGCTCTTTTTGACATGAAAACGGAATAAAAACCTTCTTTCAAAGAGGTCACGAACCCTTAACAACGAAGCAACACAGAATGTGGCCTGATTATGTGAAGTAGGAAAGATATTTTACGGCATCCTAATTCCCAATAATGGCCAAAAGTCATAAACTATAAAAGCTCTTCTGTTTATTGAAACTTTGGCCTTTTTGACCGTGAGAGAAACTCGCACGGTCCTAAAAGTTACTTTCTTGTCTAGGGGACTTTCCTCAAAGTGACTTCTAACGTCACATTTTCTAAGTAATCTTTAACGTCACAATGCTTTTCAAAGTCTCAAAAATACCAAAAAAGTCTCAAAAATACCAAAAAAGTTATAAAAAGACCAAAAGTTTTAAAAAGGCCCTAACCTCACGGTCATGCACTGAAAGCCTTTTCAGTCTCGTTTTTTTTTAAAAGAGTGTGTTTGGTACACTTTGGTCATTAACATGTACCTTCTTTCCAAACATTGTCACCATCCAATTCTAGATATTCAGAAGTATCGTCTTCAACCACAAAGATAACTTTTTTAATGCCGCCTAGTGTGAGTAAAGCACAGCTTGGAACAATTCTTTCCGTGGTTAAAGTTGGTCCCATTTCCCATGAGTCTTGAGCAAAAGAATAAGTCATAGTTTGATCAAGATCATAGATCCCATCATATCCTCCAATGAACATGACACTGTCATCATCAATGTTAACCATACATTGAGTTCTGACATTGTAAAGTAATTCAGGACCAGGTTGAACAGTTCCTTCAAATGGATTGACTAAAAGTGAAAGGTTCATATAGTAACCTTCATAATTTCCAGCCATCCATAAAGTAGTTTCGTTCAAGATGGTACTTCCACTCCATCGAGATGGTTCTGTCAAACTTACACTTGTCTGCCATTCGCCATTTTGAAAAATGTAGCAATCATTTATGTCTTCACTTTCATTTCCATCACATACAAAGGGATACATTTGCTTCAGTAGTCCCCATGCTGGATCGTGAACATTGTTGTCATCTGGATAATTCGAAAACAAATCACAAGTCGTACCATCGATGATGTCAATAATGTAAGATTTGGTACTCTCTGTACCCAAGCCCCAATTTGCAGTTATCATTAATTTTGCTAGAATTATGTTGAAATGGATTTTTTAAAAGTCTTAAGATTCGGAAAAAAAACTCAACTTACTAAAATCTTGAGTCAAATCACAATTCACTTGTCCAGATTCACAATGGTCACAATCTTCAGTCGAAAGCTCATTACACTCATCAAGCAATTCACATGTGGTTTCCAATCCTTGATTGAATGAGTACCATTGACATCCTGGAAATTCTTTGCAATCTTCTAGACATTTGATGCCTGAAGTTGCATTGGTAAGGTCAAGTAGGTTGCTATTGATACAAATCCCATTGATGTTACATTCTTGAGCAGATGCCAATGAGATGCCAATCAAAAACAAAATTAATATGTGAATGAAAATTGAAATGTTCATAACAAAGCTTATCTTTTTCTTACAGTTGCGCAATTATGCCACCTGACAACACCTTCTTACTTGCCGGTACATACCTCGGAGAAGTCAAAATGTTCAACTTGAAAAATGGATCTGAGGAGTCAACCTATCATTGTCATGACAGCCAAGTCATAAATGTACAGGTAAGAGAAAAGGCTTTGCAAGCCTATGTAACTCGATTTAAAATGTCGCAAAATTGACAATTTTGGCGAGAAAGTTCAAATACATTTTGATTACTATCTAGTTTTTGCTTTTGATTTAAAATAGATGAGACTGTTATGGAAGATTTTCAAAGACTATGTGAGCACTTCTCACAAGTGGATCCTGAAAAAACTTTTTTGACTTTCGTTTGTTGTATTACAGCCCAACAATGATGGGACTTTGGTGCTAACTTCAAGTCCGTGGAGAGCTCCCTATTCCATTTTATGGTCTCTTGGCGAGTTTTTTGACAAAAAATTAGTCTTCAAAGATGATGACTATGCGGAATTCTCCAAATTAAATCAAGACAAAGTTATCACCACTCAAAATGAATTAGCCACCATCTATGACATCTCCACTGGCCAAAAAATCCGTGAATTGAAACCTGTGATCTCCAATGAATATGCCAAAAATCGCGCCACTTTCGATCCCTCAGACGAATTGGTTTTGAACGATGGAGTCCTATTTGACATGAGGATGAGTCGAGAAATTCGAAAGTTGGATAAATTGAATCCCAATTTGAATGGCGTCTTTCATCCCAATGGCTTGGAAATAGTCAGTAATACTGAAGTGTGGGATATTCGGAATTTTCACTTGCTACGAACGGTGCCTGGATTGGATCAGTGTCAAGTGACTTTTAGTAACAATGGAGATATTATTTATGGTGTGACTCTGGAAATTGAGACGGATGATGGGGAGAAATATGATTCGGCTTTCAAGACTTTTGATTCACATGATTATTCAAGCATTGCTACCATAGGTAAGTTCTATTTTCGTTTCCATTTTCTAAATATTTTGTTAATTTGTTTAATTACAGAAACTCGTCGAGGAGTAGTTGACATCTCAAGTTCATTGAATGACTTACAAGTGGCTGTAGTTGAAAATTCATTGAGTCCCCAAATCAAAGAGGAATCCGTGGTCAGACTCTACGATGTCGGTCGATTAAGAGCCGACGAAGAAGACTACGAGGACATGGACGAAGATGAAAACGCCGAAGGTGACGAAGATGAACCCGGACATCTCGGTCTTGGCGACGACGATGATGACGATGAAGAGCTCTTTGACATCGATTCGGGATCTTCAGATGAAGATATTCAATGTAAGATTTTTATCTCTAGTCATTAATTAGTCAAGTATATTAATTTTAAGTTAATTGCAGTCATTGGCGAAGATGAACTTGATGATTCAAATGAAGATGAAAATGAGGAAGACTCGAATGATTCTAGTGAAGCTGATGACGAAGACGCTGATGAGGATGATGCTGAACAAGAAGGCGATGAGGCAGAAGAAGACGACGACGATGAAGAAGAAGTCGTTGAAGGTGATCAAGTTATGGCTAGTGAAGATGACGACCAATGGGAAGACTTGTCTGACGTTGAGCAAGCTTAGAAAATACAGGATGACTTTATTTCGAAAAATTGTCTTTTTATTTACTCTCATTCATTTTCACGGTTTTTTAAAATTCTCTCATAAATTAATGTGTAATTGCCATGAAAATTATTTGACGTAATAATTTGAATACATTTTAGTTGAAAAATGAGATGTTTTGGTCGTTTTCAAATATTGTGACTAAATAAATTGCAAGATAACATTTCATCAAACATGATTTGACGTGTAATAAAAACAAGTTTGTTTGCCAATTATCAAAAATCAAGGACGCAAATGACCTCAGTCCGAAGATAAGGAGTACTCAATATGTAAAAGTATTTGAAATCAGAAATTAGGTTCATTGGGTTCGTTGTAAAATCAGACTGAAACTTTGTTGACAAGCAAAACAACATGTTGATTGCGTATATTTTGGCATTGTCGTTCTTGTGCTTGGCATCTACTCAAGCTAAACTATTCATCACTACAAATCGAGGCAGTAAAAAATCATATGTCATTGATATTAACAACGGTACTATTTGTGATGGTGTTCCTGATTATCCAGACACCAACGATGATGTTTATGGACCAGCCTATGGACTTATCAATCAAACACCGATGGTCTGTGATGGTAATATGGAATTTGAAATCAATGAGTGCTACATTTTCCAAGATGGGGAGTGGCAGAAAAATGTCCGTCTACCAGAACCATCACGTTTCAGTGGAAGCACAGTCTTGAACGAGACTACTTTATGGATTGCTGGGAATGGAAATTATGCTAATTACAGTAAGACACTTTCCCTATTAGTCAATCCATTTGAGAGAACTGTTCATCCTGGGCCTGAGCTACCTTCCAATATCGGATACCAATGTATGGTCAACATTGATGGCGATAGTGTCATGTTCATAGGGGGATACAATGGAACTGATGGTCTAGATGAGACTAGAATTTACTCTTTTACCCAAGATGCTTGGGAAATGGGACCACCTTTAACAAGATCAAGATTGGAACCTGCTTGTGCTATAATCACACTTGACTCAAAAAGATTTATTTTTGTAGCTCAGTATGATACCTCAGAATACTTGGAACTAGACGGTGACAATACTTGGAAACAAGGTATAAATGACAAATCAAGAAGTCTAACATAGCCTGAAAAATTCATTACTTCCAGGTCCAAGATTACCTTTCACCATGTACTGCAGAATGAATGCAGTGAATGGAAACAGTGCAATTTTATTTGGCTACAACGGTATCAACAAGAATCCTGCTCCTATCTTTAAATTGATATGTGACAATAATGATGCAAGTCAATGCAAATGGAAACGATTGGAATTCAGTCTACCTTTCCAAGCAGATTTACCTGTATCAATGATAATACCTGATGAAATCATACCTGATTGCAATTTGAAAGAAAACAAAACTAAAAACAATTTGATTTTTCCTTATTATAATAAGAATTGAAAACTTTTCAAAAAAGGAAAAATAGTAAATTGATTTTCTGCTAAAAAATCCATAAACGCAAGCGTAACGCAAAACCATAGAGAAAGGCGAAAAATCATACCTGGTTTGAGCTTTCTAATTTTTCCACCAAAACAAAAAAAGTGACTCACTTTTTCAAAAATGGCGACAATCGAAATAAAAGATGGAGAATATACCAAAACCATTTACACCCTGATTAAAGAACAACGTTATAGTGAGGCAATTAACGTTTTATCTTTTATCTACGATTCAAACCCTTCAAGTCGAGCTGCGTTGTCTTTGTTAGCTTACTGTTACTATTTCACCCAAGATTTTGTCAATGCGGCCAATTGCTACGAACAATTGACTCTATTGTACCCCGAAAATGAAGATTATCGCATTTATTATGCGCAAGCTTTGTATCAAGCCTGTTTGTATGAGGAGGCGATGAAAGTGACGGTGCAAATTGAAAATCCGGAGTTGCAGGGGAAAATGTTGAAGTTGCAAGCGGCCATTAAGTATGGCGAAGAGGATTTGGCTGGAGCGAAAAGTTTGGTTGATCAGTGTCCTTCAGATGATCCTGATACAGATATTAATCGAGGTAAATATGTATCACGGTGTTTGAAAATCACAAAAAGTCTCATTCAACATTGCGAGCGAAGCGAGCTACGTTTACATTTTGAGTGGACAAAAGTTAATTGAAAAAGTCAAAAATTGTCCATTTTGGCGAGTTTTTGAAAACCTGAAGCTTGCGGTCAAATAGTGTTACCAGACAGGTCAGTTTTAATAGGACAAAAAGTGGTGGAAATGCCAAAACTAAAAAATTTTGAGGAATTTTCAAACAATGTGTGCATTNTTTTTTTTTTCATTCTACAAATAGTCCAGCCGAACCAAACATCTTCACTTAAAATTCAAATTTTGAGTAATTTTCAAACAATGTGTGCATTTCAAAAGATTCGAATTTTCGAGCGAAATAAGATGCAGTTCACAATCTCAATTTTCTTTTATTCCAGGATGTTTATTATACAAAGAAGCTCGGTATGAAGAAGCTCTAGGCAAATTCAATGCCTCGCAACAAATTGTTGGTTACGATCCACATTTGTCTTATAATGTAGCGTTGTGCTATTACAGGTAATTCTTCCGCAATTCAACTGAGTGCTTTTTCACATGAATCACTTTATCTTTATGCCATTTCAGACTCAAAGATTTCGCTCCGGCCTTGAAACACATCGCGGATATTATCGAACGCGGTATCCGTGAACATCCTGAATTGAGTGTGGGTATGCAAACGGAAGGTATTGAAGTGCGAAGTGTGGGCAACACTTTGACGTTGCATGAAACGGCTTTGATTGAGGCTTTCAATTTGAAAGCGGCCATTGAATATGTCTTGAAAAATATGGATAATGCTAAAGAGGCTTTAACGGATATGCCTCCAAGGTGAGCTAGGAATTTTATGTCAAAATTGTGTAGAAAAATATGCGAAAAAGTTATGATTTTTGGCGTGAAAATTCAAAAATTTTCAATGTATTAATGAATGTTTTGTATTTACAGATCCGAGGATGAATTGGATGCAGTGACATTACACAATCAAGCCCTGATGAACATGGATGCCAAGCCCACGGAGGGATTTGAAAAGTTGCAGTTTTTGCTGCAACAGAATCCGTTTCCCCCAGAGACTTTTGGAAACTTGTTACTTCTGTATTGCAAATACGAATACTACGATTTGGCTGCAGATGTATTAGCCGAAAATGCACATCTGACTTACAAGTAAACTTTTTTTCTTATACAAAAAACAACCATTGATGCAACAACAAAAAAGCGAGCGTAGCGAGCTTTTTTTTCAATCACTTGTTTCAAATGTTTATGTATTATTTTCCTATATTTGAATTTTTGCACAAAAGGCTTTACAGCTCGTAAAGTTGTAAAATGAGACTTTTTAGAATTATTTTCAACCTTGATTTTTTGCAGATATTTGAGTCCCCATTTGTACGACTTTTTAGAGGCCTTGATAACACAGCAAACATCTCCAGATGAGGCCTACCGCAAATTCGATGCTATTGCCTCCAAACATACGGAACAACTCCGCAAATACACCAAACAAGTCCAAGAGGCTCGCAATCAACACGATGATGAAGCGGTGAAGCGGGCCATTAACGAATACGAAGACGCCCTAGGCCGATACATTCCTGTGCTGATGGCCCAGGCCAAAATCTACTGGGATTTAGAAATGTATCAACAAGTAGAAAAACTGTTCCGAAAATCTGTAGAGTTCTGTAATGAATCGGATATCTGGAAGCTGAACGTGGCCCATGTTTTGTTCATGCAGGAAAACAAGTTTAAAGAGGCCACCGGATTTTATGAACCTATCGTCCGGAAAAATTTCGATAGGTACGAATTCAAGGCATAATCTTATTAATTACTCTATTGTCAATGGCTCAATGCATTTATTCTTTCTTTTTCAGTATTTTGAATGTATCTGCCATTGTGCTGGCAAACTTATGCGTATCGTACATTATGACCTCGCAAAACGAAGAGGCTGAAGAACTGATGCGTAAAATTGAAAAGGAGGAAGAACAGGTACTGTCAGTTTCTAGAAGGGGGCTAATACGAGCTGGAGAGTTCTTTCTATAGTTATCTTCCCTTCAGTGCAAAAATTTGCATATTGCGGCTCATGAACTTCCTTAGTGCTCATTCAACAAAGACTTTCAAAGCCAAAAAAAACTTTCAACATTTCAAATGAAAATTCCTTTTCCTTCCCAAAATTTCACAGTCTTTGAAAGTCTCACTTTTTACGGCATTGCGAGCGAAGCGAGCTAAGTTTACCTACTGATTAAAAATGTGATTTTGGCACGAAAATTCAAATGAGATATTTGGTAGTGATTTTCAAACACTGTGACTAATCTTTTTTATTTTTCAGTTGGCTTACGAAGATCCGGATAAAAAAGTCTTTCACCTCTGCATTGTCAACCTTGTCATCGGGACATTGTACTGCGCCAAAGGCAACTACGAATTCGGTATTTCACGGGTCATCAAATCCTTGGAACCGTACAACAAAAAATTGGGCACTGACACTTGGTTTTATGCCAAACGTTGCTTTTTGTCATTGATCGAGAACTTGGCCAAGCACATGATCAGCGTGCGGGACTCGGTGGTGCAAGAGTGCATCGGTTTCCTCGAGCAGTGCGAAATTTATGGAAAAAATGTCAAGACTGTCATCGAACAGCCTCTGGAAGAAGTGCAACTCCACCGGGGAAAAAATACAGTGACTTACGAGGCGCGATTACTAAAAGCCCTACTTTTACAATTGGAAATGGAATGAATACAATACACCTAACAAACAACCATCTTTACTTCTTTACTTACAAAAGAAAATGCATAACCTTGGCCAGTAGAGCACAGTGTCGGAAAATCACACAAAAATGTCTCCCACCACCTTTTTGAATTATTTGAATTTTCGCGCCAGAAATTGATGCTAGAAACCTACTCGCTTCGCTCGATGAACTGCAGTGTACTACTTTGGTAGTTTACCCACAATGTGTACACTGAGATAATGTTGGCCTTGTAGCTTTTATTGAACCGCGGCAAAGGCCAAGTTGAAGAAGAAACCGGAGGAGCCTGATCGCTGTTTGCATTCCAAATGCCCTTAGATGCAACTTGGTAGAAGGATGGCTAATGTAGAAACTATCTCAGAAAATACAGTGGGTACCAAAAACAGAGTTTACCCCTCATTGAAGTAGAGAATATTTATTCTTCGTCAAATGGGTTCTTTTGTTCAGTAACTTTAGGTTTAGGATCTTTAGGGTCAGTAATTGTCTTGTCCTCAGCCTCCTGTATTTCTAAAATGGCTCCATACCCCAAAACTGCCGCCCAAACACAGACTCCGATGGACAAAATCCAGGTGATGACGTTGTTGCCTCGGTCCAAGGCCTTTTCTGTCCCCATCTTGACGTTGAAATAAAAAGTCACTAAACCCAAAATGGCATCGATGATAGTTAGGACCATGGAGGCGATCATCAGACTCTTGCGAGTTTTCAGGGTGAATTTAGAGGTGGCTGCCAAGATCATCAAGATGTAGGCGGCCAAGGAGATGACGTAAAAGGTGATGGCCAAGGCATGGAAAGGCTGGAATTGGTGATTAACCAACTCAATGATCCATAAGACCAGGTAGACCAAGGAGTGAGCGGTGCAAAGAATCCCGGTGATTAGGGCACTACGTAAATTGGCACCACATAAACAAAAATGACGAATTTTGGGGTTGTCTTCCATATTGGATGATTATTAATCCAATACTGTTCAATAGTTGAGGAAGTGAGATAAGAAACATTTTGATAAAGTCTGGATACTGTTCTATACATATTTCATTTTGAGGGAGGGTCGAATGTCGATGATAAAGTTTCCAGCGGAAATAACGATTTGATAGGGAAAGGATGGACAGCAGATTGTTGGAAAATCACGGAAAATATCTCATTTGAATTTTTACGATAAAACCTTGCTCGCGCTTCGCTTTATAAATGTAAAATGAGACTTTGGAACGTATTTCTATCTTTATATTTCGTACTTTTCAAGAACCTCTGGAGAAATAAGGAAAAGTTTGACAATCCTGTCAATTCTCCGAAATATATATACTGACTTGTGACGACAATGCTAAGGGATTATTCTGAAAAATTCCAAATATTCATGAGTACTCATGCAGTTTGCGTGAGATCTACAGGCTTCATGTCTTCAATCCTAAATTGACCATATGTTGTAGGAATTATCTGAAGAATTTTTAGTGACATTGAAGGTGAGCATGTCAAGAAGGTTGTCTGATCCTCAAGTCATCAATTAGTCACCAATGTCACTTGAACTTTTCGTGACAGATCTGCTCTAGTCACCAGCAAACGTCAACGACAAGATGGCCTACAAAAAAGCTTCATATCGAAAATTTGTCGTGGTCATTACTGTTTTTCAAGTGGCTGTGGCCATTTTATTTACCATTTTTGTCAGATATGATCGTTCCATTGACCCCAAATTTCATACAGGAAATGAAACAGTGGCTGATAACTTTATGAACGATTATTCTCGTAAGTTGAGTTGATCCCGCGAGTGAAGCGAGCTTCAACAATCTAACGCGTATTAATGCATACGTTTATTTAAAACGAAATGTTTGTCTTCTTCAGTAATTTTGGATATCCAAGTAATGCTGTTTGTGGGCTTCGGGTTTTTGATGACATTTCTCCGAAGATTTGGCTATTCGGCAGTTTGTTTTACCATGCTTTTGATTGTATTTTGCGTGGAATACGCCATTCTGGTCAAGGGATTCACGTAAGCTTTTTCAAACCTTATAAAAAGGAGTGACCAACGAAGCTTGATTTCGCTCATTATAGATCCATGGAAGGTAACACGATCTATATTGATTGGTACGACTTACTGGACGGGGGATTTGCCGCAGCAACAACTTTGGTCAGTTTTGGAGTGGTTATTGGTAAAACCACTCCCATGCAACTTTTAGGCTTGGCCTTTATTGAAGTTCCTTTATGGGTTTTAGTCAATTACATTGGATATGAAATCATAGGAGCCATAGATGTCGGTAAGTATACTTTTGAAATTGTGTTTGAATTTTCGCGCCAAATATTTTGTATTTTATAGGTGGAGCCATCTTTATTCATACTTTTGGAGCCTATTTCGGTTTAGTAGTGAGTTTAGTGGATCGCCAACGGGACTATAACCATCCTTTCGCGGCTAAAAGGTCCGGTTCCGACCACACCACTGACCTTTTCAGCATTTTGGGCACCTTAATGCTTCTCATTTATTGGCCAAGTTTTAATGGAATTTTGGCGCCCAATGGCGAAGGCAAACATCGTGCAACTTTCAATACTTATCTGGCTTTGTGTGCTTCAACCATGACAACTTTTCTCTTCTCCGCCTTCCTGGGAGAGTAAGTTTATGCATTCTGAAAAATCGGATACATTCCCTCCTCTCTGTATCTCTGACGTACAAAACGTCAGCTAAAATGGAAACATTTATATTGACATAAGAGGCTTTTTTGCCTTTGATCTGCAAAATCCATCTGAGCTTGTTGCTTTCATCTACCAAGTAGGTGCTACTATGCTAGAAGGACCAAAAAAGCGAGCAGAGCGGGCTACAATTGTACATGTACATTTTACCCCATTGTACCCTCACTATTTTTCAAACTTACTACTTAGTTCTTCCTTTTCTAGTGAAATGAAAATGAATATAGTGGACGCTCAAAACGCCTGCTTATCTGGAGGCGTGGCCGTGGGTGCCATAGCGGATCTGGTCCTACAACCCTACGGCGTCCTAATCATAGGTTCGGTAGCGGGTATGATATCCACTATTGGGTACCAACTGATCCAAAATTGGTTACAAGACGTTTTGAATTTACACGATTCTTGTGGAGTTCACAATTTACATGGGATGCCAGGGATTTTCTCTTCGCTCTTATCCGCGCTTTTTTCCGGTTTAGCCTCCGAAGAGATCTATGGCGCTAAATTGTACCAATATTTTCCCAATTTGACACCAGATGGCGTTTCCTACACGGCCGTAGATCAAGTGTATGCACAATTAATGGCTTTGGGAATCACTTTAGCCTTAGCTGTTGGCGGCGGAATCCTGACAGGTAGTACTACTACAGGGTGGCTACAAAGTTGAAGGCCCAATGTATTTCTAGCCTTACAACTTTTTCTAAAAATAGCCGGAAAACATCCTGAATGTCGTGATTGGTGAACTTTGTATTTTTAGGATTGATCATTAACAATTCATGGATTTTTCATCGCTTAGAAGATCACCAAATGTTTGAGGATGGCTACTTTTTCAATTTGTCCAATTTTGACGACGATTTTGAACAAGCTAGTATGATTGATGGAGTAGTGGGAAGTATTCCTAATTTGAAGTTTGAAGCGCTAGCGGCCGCTTCATTGAGCTCAGGTTTGAATAACGCTGAGAGTTCCAATCCGATTAATCGCAGGTGAATATAATGGAAATGCAAATTATCTTTTTAAAAGACTTTTAGTTTCTATTTTAGTAGGTCATTTGATTCAGCCTCAAATAATCGGAGGCCGAGTAAGCCTGACTTGCCTTTAACGGAAAGGGTAGCTTTTCCGTTCACCGTAGAAGCCAATGGAGTGGACAATGTCAAGTATCCACAAACCCGAAGATTCTCTTCCTTAGATGCCACTAACAAAGCATGGTAACAAAAGAAAGGAAAATAAACGTTTGCTGTATTTCAAAGCTTATATCTGTAAGATACTCTTTTGAAAAGCATTTATCTGTTACTTCCGTAGACAAAGTTGGAGAAAATGTTTTCACTATATAGTTTTTAGTAAAAAATCTAGATACTTTTTGGAAGTGACGTATCTATATCAAGAACACGTCTGGGCATCTTCTGCATTGATTTCTAAATTCTGTCGTTGCGTTCTGGCCAAAAATGTATCCTTTCTTGGCATCTTCCTTGAATACATATTACTGAAGACAAGATACCTGACCAAAATCACTACATCAAAAATGGGGAGCCTTACGTTGTAAGATGGTCTAGATACGAGATTTATAAGAACTCGCTGTGGACGGACCCTTCGGGTCCTACAGCGAGGCCTCCGGCGGGCGGCTCGCTTCGCTCGCCTACCCCCCTCCGACCGCTCGCTGCGCTCGCCCCCAACCCCAGCGCGAAATTATAAAAAAATCGATAAAATATTTCCGGAAAAAAAAATTTGATGAAGAAAAAAAAATTAGAAAAATTTGAAGAAAAAAAAAAATTGGGAACAAAAATTTGAAAAAAAAAAAATCGTCAAAAAATGTTTTTTTTTT
>LT727900.1:655343-682915 GCA_900157175.1 Oithona nana | reverse complement strand
TGTCAGAAGTGGTAGAGGACGTTTTTTCTGTGGTAACAGAACTGTCAGAAGTGGTAGGAAACGTTGTTTCCGTGGTAATAGAAGTGTCAGAAGTGGTAGAGGACGTTTTTTCGGTGGTAACAGAACTGTCAGAAGTGGTAGAAAACGGTGTTTCCGTGGTAATAGAAGTGTCAGAAGTGGTAGAGGACGTTTTTTCTGTGGTAACAGAACTGTCAGAAGTGGTAGGTAACGGTGTTTCCGTGGTGACTTCAGAATCATCAAATTCTAAAAAATATGTGAAATCATCGTATGCTAAAAAGGATAAAATACACTTACTAACGACGATTCTTCCTTCAATTTGTGTACTGATCGTTCCTAACTTCATAATATGATTTTTCAGGCAATCGTAATCACTCATGGTTCCCACGTCATGTTTCTTCTTGTATCTCCTTATATTGAAATTTTTCCGGTCATAATTATCAGCCAGAAAGCTATCAAAATACAAATAAGTATTAAAAAAACATGACTTTCTGTATGTAATAATACTATATACATACCTGGGCAATGCCACTTTATAAATTGTTTCATCTTTCAAATCACACCAATCCTCGTCCTCTTCACAAGTAGTGTATTTGTTAGGACACAAAGTCTGTATCTTCTGTACTTTGGGACCAGGATAGTTGGAAATCAAGTATTCAACTTGGATACCAGACATTTGGACAAGGCCTCCTGGATAACCTGTTCCGTTAGGATACACGCCATCTATGGCTTTTTCTAGCATATCTCTAATGTCTTTCCCACTTAAATCCACCCTGATTGGAAACAAATAGGTAAATTGGCTAAAGTTAGTTTTCCATGTCTTACCCTGCGCAAAGAATAGAGTAATGCCAAGACCGCCATCTGGGTTTTGAAGATCAGCTGATTCTGATTCCTTTGTACATGAGTAGGCCAGGGAGCCACATTTGGCAGATTTTTCTAAACCATGATGGGGTCCTTGGCATTACTCTATTCTTTATATACACAGGTCTTACCTATCTACGGTATTATTGAAGGGAAATACAGAAAATACATCTTCGCCAGTAATCTCACCAATGTCCAATGTGGAGCGAATCCCTCCATTATTTTGAAATGCAATTGTCGTGTCCTCCCAAGCACATGTTCGCAAAGCATCAGTCACCAAATTGCCTAAATTGCCTTCATAACCATCATCGCCTTTACTCAAAAAAACGGTTGTATTGGCTATGGGTTCTTTGTATCCAGCATCGGTCAGATTTTGTATCCATGTCTCCATTAATTCCAGGATTTCGTCATCCATGGGAATGGAACTGTTGAGGATGATGGGTTCGGCGAAGGACACCCCCACTCCGTTAACTTCAGTTAATAATTCGCCCTGAATGTAATTTTGGATTAGGTTGGAAAATTGAATGGTTGGGAAATTCAAAATTACCTCTTTGTCAAAATTCAGCTCCATGTGGCCCAAATACTTGCTGTAACAATAGACTTGTACTACCGGCACCACTCTTCCATTAGGCTGTTCCACATAAGTTGGATAATCTCCTGAGACATGTTCAATAGAACCTTCCGGTTTATCCTCACCAGTGAACAAAAATGTATGAGAATGTCCACCAACCACCAGGTCCAATTCTTCAATTTCTTCAGCCATTTTCAAATCAATGTCATAGCCGGCATGACCAGTAGCTATGATAATTGAAACTCCCTCTTCGGATTGCAGACGCTTAGCTTCCTGCTTGACTGACTCAACTTCGTCCAAAAATTCAATTTTGTCAATGTTGTAACTGGCATAGACAGACCTTCAAGGAAAGATTTACAATCAATAGTTTCTCCAGTAAAAGCTCCTATTTACCTATCACTAGTGATGTATCCAATTATGCCAACTTTGTATCCTCCAATAGAGACGATTTGTGATTTGGGCAAGACGTCCGCTAAATCCGGCAACAAAGTCAAGTTCAAATTTGACGCCAAAACTGGAAATCCCACATCTTTTACAAATGGAATCAAACCGTCTTTGCCATCATCAAAATCATGATTGCCTACACCCATGGCGGTGTAATTAAATCGTTGAGCAATTTCCAATACAGGTTGGTATTTGAACAGGGAATACCAAATGGTACCCTGCAACAACAGCAAGGTGTGTATAAAGTGAAAGCTCTTTTTCATTATCTGCATTGTTTGGATAGGCAGAACTTGCTGGCACCAAGTTTTTAGCTGCAGGCCTTTTATCCTTTAATCTCTGCGCTATTAAACTTTGCAATGTATGTGGCAAATATGAAAATTGCAATTTGACAGTCTACTACAGTAAACCTAGGTAGGGACGTCCTCCCCAAGAACCTGAAAAGGGGGCCGTACGCTGCGGTCGACGAGCGAGCTTTTTAACTACAGCGTACCTTTTCACTCCTTTTTTGGATATTTGTTTGGAGGATTTACCTTTTCACTAATTTTTTAGACCCTAGTATCTATGCTTTATGAAATAGTAGAAGGGAGGAAATTGGGTCCAGAATAGAGAGTGGTCTCCTCGTTCGCTTCGCTCGCTCGTCGACAATGCCAAAATTACATTCCTTACATTCTTGAAACATCAACAAGATAATCTAAAAAAGTATCTAAATCTAAATACCTTTTGGATAGGACTGGAATATATGAGACATTTTTTTCAATATATCTAAACACTGTGTTGTATCTCTTCTGTTTATCAGTAATCTGTTTATCTTTTCTTTTTTCCTATGTATGTACCTGATAATAATCCCCCGCATTGAGAAAAATCGAGTCCATTTCTGGCTTCTCACTTCTAATTCGATCCACCATAGTTTTGATCCTAGCTGCTCCTCCGTAACATTGTTTGGCCTCAGCTTGGTCTTGATGACACCTTCCAGTATTGACATTGACTTCCTCGAAATGCGCATGAATATCATTGATATGAATCAGTTTAAAACTCAAAGCTGGCTCTTCATTTTGGAGTGAACGAGACAAAACTTTGGGACTGCTCAACAGCAGGAAAAATAGTGCAGACTTCAGCATTGTTCAATAGCTTTTCAGGCACTGATGCTGATGCAAGATTTATCAAATTGCACAGTAAATACGAGATAACGTGGCGGATACATATCTAGTTTTTAGCAAGAAAAAATTCTTACGAAAGGCCGCAGATCGATTTTGATGAAACTTTACAAGAAGCGTAATGACGCAATCGAGATTGGAAGCTGTATCTCAAATTGTATCCGGTAATCACCGATCAATTTTACCTGCTAAGTACTATCTAACGGAAAACTTTTTCTCCTTCTTTTGACATGTTTCTTAATGAGTTTCTGATGGCTATTACCTAATATCTAAAGTGGCAAATATATATTGTCATCAACAGAGATTCTAGCCTTTGCCAGAGGTAAATAAAGAAATAAAGGTAAACAATAATAGCAGCAATATATTTTTGCTTCTTCACATATCATAGTTTTTTTGCGCAGTTTTTTAAACACCTGAAGAGAATAGTACATCATATTTCATACTGGATATTCTGTGTGTGTTTTTTGTGTTGTTCAGGGATGTTCAATAAGGGGGGATAACCATTTTATGTGTGAAGTATGTAGTGGGGGGTCAGCGGCGGTCTGGTGTTTTTTTAAGGGTCACAATCTCGTTAGTATATTTTTTCATAATTTCTAAATCACATTTTTTGTGTGTATAATAATAACCCTAACTGAAAATTATCCAGAAAATTGCACCTTTAAAACCAAAAATTTTTTTTTTAATTTTTCAACAACAAAAAAATTGGGCTGAGTATTTATCTTTGTAAATATGCGAGGCTATTTTTTAATCTTTTTCTTTTCTTTTCTTTTTCATGCACAAGAATTGTCATTTTCGCTAGGTGTCGCTGCGGATGCAGTGGCTGACACTATAGGTATGGAATCATTGTTTCCATTTCCGTTGAATAAATTATCTGGGCTACTCTGGTTGTTATCTTCGTCGTTGAGTTCGCCACTGTCGGCCAGGAGAACGAGTGCGCGGCGAGCGGCATCAGTTTGACTGGCATCGCGGGTTGAGCCTTGACCATGACAAACCTGAAATGAAAATCAAGACTTATTTCTGCTATTTCAATCCACAGTTGTGTAAGTGTGCTAACCGGCCTATCTCAAGGCGTGCGCTCAAGGCGTGCGCTCAAGGCGTGCGCTCAAGGCGTGGGCTCAAGGCGTGCGATAAGGCGTGCGCTCGATCTCATTTTGCGCTCAAGGCGTGCGCTCAAGGCGTGCGCTCAAGGCGTGCGCTCAAGGCGTGCGCTCTCATATTTGTATTTTGCACTGAATAAAAGTAGAGTACATTTACGATACATTCATTTTTTTCCTTTTTGCTTGAGTAAGAAGGAGTGATATATGAAAGAAAAGGAGTGAAATGTGGGCAATTCCCTAAGAGAGGCAGCAAGACATGAGGAGAGCCTTTTGGGGGCTGTCAACATGAATGTTGGTTAGAAGAGAACCAAAAAACTTCAGAAGCGCAGACAACTCAGACTCAAAGAGAAATACGCCTCTTACACACGCAAACTCTCTTAACTCAATTTTGTGGGAAAATGCATTTGTATCAAATGTTAATTTGCTGCTGGGCTGATTAATTGAGGAAATCGATAGGAGTAGTGCAAAAAAGTAAGAAGAAGCTTAAGCAAAAAATGATGCGAGAAGGATACTTAAGAGTGCATGCTGAGCGCGAGCGCGCGCGTGTGGCATTCCCAACAAGCAAATGCATTTTTGGCAAGACTCAAAAACTTTTCACTTCTCCACTCTTTTGGAGAGCAAATGTCTCTCTCTCTCTCTCTTTTCTTACAAACTTAATGGTGGGACAAGAAATCCAGAATCTCATTTCTAAACAAAAGATAGAAATGCATCTTTATCTAGCGCTCACGCCTTCAACGCACGCCCACCGCTATCAGCTTTGACACTAATCTGTATTTATAGAAGCAGTTTGATAATTTTCCTACAATGTGATTTTGTTTTCTCTTGCTCCTTTCTCTTCCATTTTCTAAGTTTGAAATCTGGTGTTGGTTTGAATGGAATCCTATTTGGACAAGAGACGAAAAGTTTTTGGGATATGTAGTGGATTGTACGTGGCAGAAGTAGCAGCAGCAGCAGCTAGCTCCTTGACATCTCTTTTGGAAAAAAGTTAGAGCTGAGCTTAGAGGGGTTATAATACTACAGGGCCTTTACTGTCAAGGGTGTCTCTCCATGTCTCCAGCTACGGAACCAAAGTTTGGCTTCTTTTTCTCGGCAATTATCTATTATGAATGCACAAAGACTACTAAGCTTTTCAGAAATTCCCTTGGAGTAGATGCAGAACAGTAGAAGAAGCAACAAAGTAGTCTGCTAGCTTAAAATGCTCAGCTTAGCGTGATAATCAGCTTCAAAAGGCCTTTTTCTTTGAAGTCAATTCGGACTTGGCATTACATACTGATTCTTAGGCAGTAGGCACAGTAGGACAAATTAGAACATTTTACCCATTTTACAGGTTTGAATCCTGGTGGGATTGCTCATTTTTCCTACTATGATATGTACTTAGGCCTACTGTAAAAGTAATGTAGATAGAATTGCAATAGGTACTGTTTGTTATTGTACTGAGTAAAAAGGCAATGAATGCACATATTGTCTGAAGGTCCCGAGGCCATGGCGAGGTTGATATGAGAGAGAATATGTACTACTCACCTTGGGAGGCTTGGTCGATAACTTGACGAGAGTAATGAATTCTGGAGGAGAGGAATGCTGAGAAGAGGAGGACTTGGTCTTTGACGCTGAAGATTTTTGAGGGAAGTCGGTGAAGGTGACAACGAAGCCCAGCACCTCGGATAAGTATTGCAATTCTTCTTTGGGCTCCAAAATCTTGGCATCGTCCTCATCATCCTCTGCTTTTCCATCACTTTCGGCTTGGCTAAACCCATTAGTCAAGACTCCATTCTCGGCTTGCAACAAACGCTGCAACAAAGATGAAAGTGAAACTTTACAGATTAGAAAGCCTGACATGTTCTAAAAATTATTTCCATATTCTCCAATTACGAAAGCCAATTCCGATACGTCCAATTTTGAAAAAATATGCCCGCCGGAGGCCTCGCTGTAGGAGCCGAGCTCCGTCAACAGCGAGTTTACTAAAAATACCGGATTCAGCTTCGATTTGCCTAATTGAAAAATGAGCCTTTGGGGGGTTGGTGAAGCAACAGGGAAGTGCCCCCTTGAGCCTTTCCCTACAAATCATTGAAAAATGAGATAACTGATGGTCGAACTTGAAAAGACCTTGAAAGTTGGCGGCACCCAAAGTTTTTTAAAGGCGCTAAATTGCCCAACCAAGCAGCCAGTTTCTTTGTGGTGATTCTCTTAGATCTCCTTCTCTTTTACAGCCAAATTAATTCAAATTCAGCAATAAACTTTTACTACGGCTTCTTCAGTTCTTCTTCTGTTTTTATTTCATCTTATCATTTAGCTGCTTTTGCATTGAAGATTCTCAAGAGAGCTGAGAGAAGACGACGGAAAAAGTTGCATGCTGTTGACACAAGGCTTTCGATATAGAGACTACAGTATCCTTGGCACGAGAGGAGAGCAGAGAAGGCCTTTCCATATGCCATTACACAGTTGTATTTTGCCTCTAAGTTTTGTTTTCTATATCTATTTAGGTAGTCCCTCAATATTTCAAAATGCATTCGAGTATTTATACTGGAGCTTTTCTGCTTGATTTCAATTCAAAAGGGTTCTTGAGGGCCAACCTAAGAGAGTGCTAAAACAGCTCAACAGGCATCACGACAAAAAGCAGGCTTTTGCTACTCTACTAAGGACCCCTTCTTGATCCTGTCAGAAAAAAAGTGCATTGAATTTATGCTTTCTCTTCATGCTCTCGCTCGGTCTCCTCGTCAAAACACATCAACGTCTCCTCTCAATGCTGGGATTATTATTCAACATCAAAGTAAAAGAAAATATCCAATTAAATGGACATGGGATTACCACAATCCTCCTTCTTTGAACATTGCCTTGGATACAAAAAAAGAAAACCGTTGCATCATTAACCTTGTACTTCTAAGAAAAAGAAAGTAAGACTGAATTTGAATTCTAGCACCAAAATAAATCCCAAAATTGTGATAATTAAAAGCTTAAAATTATTCAGCAAATATTTCACGCTAAAACTAGCCCAAAGTTTAACATTAAAATTAAAAGATAAAAATAAATAAATTAAATCAATAAAAAGAAAATTAAAAAAATTGAAGGAAAAATGATGTGATAGAAGGAAATTCGCATTTCGCACATATTTTGTGAAGCAAAATGAAGTCATTCATAGAATTCTTTTCGGGAAAGTTTTAGCAGTGACGAAAAAACATTGCAGTCTTAGCAGACAAAAGACTCTTTGGGGACCCACATAAACCCCATCCATTTGTTCAAAAAGCCTTTTCCTGTCCTTTTTACTAGCCATACCAACCCACCACAACCTTTTTTTCGCCTAAATAAATTCTCCAATTTTTATAACCTTGATCTACTGAATGTGTAAGCAAAAAAAGGTCGGGATTTTGAGTTACTTTTGATGGATGACCCAATTATTTCTGAATAATTCATGAGGTCTGCAGTGTTTTATACTTTAGTTGCCCCGAGTAACTCTTGAGCCTTCTTTGGAAAACACATGAAAAATATCAAACACAAGGTGGTTCATGGAACACTTTTGCAACACTAATAAAAAGTTCATTTTTTGGAGAAAAAAAAATCGAAACCTAAGAAAACAAAATTCTTTTGAGGAGACTTTTAACAAGGTTTTCATAATATGGGTTCCTGTTGTTGCTTTAATGGAATTTGATGCAAAATGCATCGCAGGCCTCATGTCTCTTCAATCTCCAAAAAAGGCCAAAAAAGTGAACCTTAATTTTGTCTACATATTTGGTATTTTTTCAACCTAAAAAATTGCAAAGAGGTTGCGTAACTTTTGCAATCTCATCAAAAATAGGAAAAATTTCAGTCAGTGATATTAGATTGAATTTGCTTTTGGGCAAATGAAAAAGCTTCAATGTTCATTGGGACACAAAGTATGGTGTTTATGAATATGGTTACTTACAAGTGCATCATCTTTTTTGGTGTTGGGATCGAGGTAGAGTAGCCCAGGAACAACATTGTTTTTCTCATTGTTACCGTTGCTCTTCCGACAATTTTCACCAGCCTTGACTTGGTCAACAAAAGTCAGCTAAAAAAGTAGTTAAGGGTTTTTTCTTTTATACATTGACATTCAATTGGGTTGGTCTTCAATTATTTGTTACAGTTCAATACAAAAAGGCGTTCCGTTCGATCGCGATTCTTTCATGCAAAAAAGACTAGCGTCACGTGCACGGTTTCGGTCAACGCTCACGATTTTTAACTGTCCAAAAATTACACTTTGGGCACTTGGTCGCAACAGTGGCTAGCACAGCTGACACTATGTTGCTTACGCAAGCTGACCCCTCGATGTCGGCTGGGCGTGGCCGCGCTTACACTGGGCGGGTACTCGTACAGCAAGGTGGAGTCTTCACCACCGCCACCGTTGACTAAGGCAGTGGATGCGCCCGCGCTGGCCGGTCGAGGGAGCATGCTGAGCGTGTCAGCGGCTTCACTGGCCGTGACCGGCGTGCTGCCATTGTCCAGGTATCCAATGTTCATAAGTAGGCCCGATGAGGCCGTCCTGCGCTGCTGATGCGAGGATTGGGGTAGCACCGAGGGAGGCAAGGGGTCATGGGTGGACACCCAGTAGGTGGGCATGTTGTTGCTGGACGATGAGGTGACAATCATGGCAGCACTGTTCAGGGTAGGCGGCCGGCCATTGGTGTATTGGTAGAATCTGGCATAGCGCAAATTGACTTTTTTGAACCATTTGTATCAAAGATTTCCTTCTCCCAAACCCAAAATTGATGAGATTACATTTTGGTATTTTCTGTCAAATTTGTCAAAAAAGTGACCTTTATCGTATTATGTACTGTCTGATCGTAAGCTATTTTTTCCCCAAAACTCTACAAATATCCTCCTCCCAATGCTTTTAGAATTGAGACATTTTAAAAAATGAAATGTTTCAAACTATATTTGAGCCATGCCAGGAATTATGCCTTTGAGGAGACTGTTCAGTGCGGGGTGGGGGAGGGGGTGGACAATAGCTAGGGGGTTGTGGTGTACCTCCCCCAGGATTATTGGGAGGTAATGCCTGCTGCTGCTGTACAGCTGTTTGTACAGGCTGCTGTTGTGGAGGCTGTGATTGAGGCTGATGATTGCCCGAGGCCACAGCATGGTTTTGCAGCAGGTAAGGTTGTTGTCAGCAATAGAATTCCGAGGCTTTGGTTGGTAACAAGGATGCTGAGTTGTTTTTGTGTTGGTGCGAGGCCGAGGCCATCATTTGGCTGTTGCGCATGAGGCTGTGGTGGAGGCTGTCCCTGGAGCTGCAGGTGGTGGTGACCATGGAGGGGATCCTGGCCACTGTGGAGGTTCCCTCTCGGCAGCACCTGAAGCATCGGCAGCAGGCGCAGTGGGACTCACTGCAGAGACTGAGCACCAAGAAGATCAAGAAGCAGAAGGCGAAGAAGGTGACCCAACAGATGGTGACCACGGGCACGTTCTTGTACATCAAGAGCATAATGAGTGGTGTGTAGTAGAGGGCGAGGAAAGTGAGGTAAAAAATGGTCAAGCCGATTCTCACACATCGAGCACAACGGCTTTCATAGTCTTTTAGACATTGATTTCGATCAATTTTTTCTAAAGCACATATATATAAAACAGGTCTTAATGAAACTACTATACTATTTGTTTACCAATAAATCTTTGAATAATATATGTCCTCTGATAAATATCCAAAGTATCGCCGTGAATGTCTAGAAAGTTTGCAGACTGTATCTTCATTGTATCCACATGTATTCATGCATCTCAAAAATGTTTGTCTTGCTTACTTTTCAGTTCTCATTCACCTTTGTGCAACTCAAACTGTCAATTGGCCAATCAATTCAGTCTCTAAAGGTTCTTTTGTACAAAAAAGAGCTTGTTAGAGCTTCTTTTAGCTAACAAGTCACAGGCAAAAGCAAAAAAAAATCTTGGGGTTTGGAGAGGAGGCCCTGATTAAGGCGCACAACTTGGCTAATCTTTTTCCCCTGAGGATCTTCAAACTAATAACTAAGTCTACGGGGTGTCTCATCAACTACTTGGAAAATAGACTAGCTAACTACTTCTTTATTCCCAGCGCAGAATGATGCTTAGCTTTTTTGAACGTAACAAAACTAAGTATTTTAAGGTATCATAGCATAAGAGAATGGAAAATAAAGTAATGTAACGTAAAATAATATTAGTGAATGTATCCTTTGGGAATCAGTGGAGGTCTGAAATTTTCGAGTTATTCAACATTGTTGGTACACCCTGTATCCAAAAAAATTGATCGAATAATAGGCTAGACCTGGCATAATAAACAAATTGCACTTCTCGCCAAATAAGTCATGTATTCAGTTGGGTTTTTTGAAGGTTTACCAAGGACACAGTTTTATGTACACTTTTTTATGTTTCAGCAACAGCTTTCGCTCACTAACTGAAGAGTAAAAGGTGAAGGGCAAGTAAGTCTTGGAAGAAGAAGAAGGAGGAGAAGGCCGAGCGAACTTTCCCACACTGTAGGGACTCTGTAGCGCCCAACGAATACGCCTACCACATCGAGAAAATGATGAGCCAAAAATGGGTGAAATAAGATGAATTACTTTCTCTACACCCACAAATGTTGCTAGATAACGAGTGGTGAGCAAAGCGAATGAATGAGTTAGAAACCATAAAGTTAGGTCAAAATTAAAAAAATAAAAAACTTTTGTTTTTATGACTTATTTTTCACATGCTTTTTTTGAATTTACGCGCCAAAAAGGAACAAAACCTAAGACGGATTTTTGGCGCGAAAATTCAAATATCTTTATGACGTATTTATCATATTATCATCTTTTAAAAGCATTGATAATTAATCTGCCGCTGTTGAGTGTATGGCGGAAGCTTTCTTGAGCTTAATACTAATATGTGGTCTAAGAACTAACACTAAGATCATCAAGGGTGGCTAATCCGATGATGAATTATTGAACACGTGAGAAACACTGAAAAAAGAGACTAAAACAAAAGAAATTGGAAAACAATGCTACTACATTTGAAGAGAGAGAGAGAAAAGAAAAAAAACTTGCGCTAACCAAACCTATAACTCCACCAAACTTGTTCTCTTCTCTGAGCAGCTATTCATGCAAAAACCATTTCAACAGGAAATTACAATTCTAATTCTTCATGTCTAAAATAGGCGGGAAATTAAAAAAATCCTTGTTATTCTTCTCAAAATTATTTTGATTTTTTTTTCTCGCTTTTTTCGTAAGAACCTTTTTTAAAGAATGACGTTCATTTGGCGCCAATTCAAGATTTTTTCAATACCCTTGAAAACGAGGCTTAATTGGCGGGAAATTCAAATTATCTGGATTGCATTTCTTGTGAAAAAGCCCCATCTAACGAAGTAACTTTAGTTCTTTAGGGGGCAAGAAAAAACGCAGAAAAGTGTAAGTTTGAAAAAAAGAGAAGAAAATGCAATTCTTTTCATGCATAATTCTATTTCAAGTGAGTCTTATTCAATTTGTTTACTAGCAACTAGGTCCTTCTTTTTCGTTCATCATGATACTATGTCAAATACAATAGAGTATCGAAGTTTGGAGTAATGCAATGCAAGTGTCAAAAGTTTGTGGTAACACAGCAAAGCACTGAAAATGCATTATCCACTCGAGGAGAAAGAGAAGAAGATTGTATGAAAAACCATGTCAAACAAGTTATTCTAAAAGAATAATACGAGAGACATCTCTTTTTTACATTGGAAAAAAATGGTTTGCAGAGTGCCAAAGTTGTACTAGAATTTTAATAATAACTTTTCAAATCGCGTTTTTTAATTTCAAAGCAAATCATTTGAAAAATAAGATTGAAATCTTCCATTTAACGCGCTACACAATATTGAAAAGTTCTTTGTCAATTTAAAATAGTAGTAAAAAAATGCCAGCAAATTCAAATCAATTTTTGTTTGACAACTTTGTTGAATTATTTGTGAAGGAAAACAATCAAAGAAAGTTTTGCTTTCAACAACAAAAGAAAATATGCTTTTCTAGCATATGAATCGATGCGTGAAACCTGGTTTGATATGCAGCAGCGAACTAGAAAAAGTAAAAAGCAGATCAGGCTTCCTGTCTTTTCCCCAACAATTTTGCTTACATTGCAATTTGCACTTTTGATCAATTTGTGGAGCAGAACTTTTGGCAGATTTGAATTTTCTTTCTGATCAAATACTTTTCTTGGAGGAAAATGAATGCATCAAGCATGAGAACTTTTGCTAATGTACATAGTACACTTTTTGGTGGTCTTCGGCGGAAATTACTTAGTTTTCCTAGGGAGAATCCTTTTAGATACCTGCCAATAATCCCCATTACTCAGGACACCCCACTCACACACTCTTACATTACGGAATTATTTTTTTCGGTAAACTCAAAAAATGTATTTGTAAGCAAATACATTGCTGATTTCTAGGTAAAGATGGACAACTTTCCCGAGTTGATGGCGTTTTACAAAATTTTATAGGCCATTCATTTTCTAAAAATATCTTCATTGAAAAATGTAACTTTCAGGTATAAAGCGGCATCTATGTACACAATAAGACAAGAATCTACAGAAAAACGGAAAAATAGCACGATATGCTCACTCGGCCCTTCGGGCCTCGGTCGCATCGCTTCTGAAGATCGATCAAAAATTTGTTAGATTTTCAGAAAAATCTTTGAAAAAAGATTGCTTTCTAAACGGAAAGATGAGCTAATAATCGCGCAACCTTTCATGTTGTGTGAGAATCGGAAAGGATAACGTGACCAGAATATCTTGGTTTTCATGGTTCTGCGTCCTGGTTGGATCCATCATCTTGTTGACGATGTTATCTGCTAGGTTGCCCGCCATCTTGACTGATATTCAAAAATATGATTTTTGGGTCGTCGTCGTCAAAATTCAAATGTTTACCTTTCGGCAAAAAAGCCTTTTTCCAGGTGTCGATAATTCAAATATGTATATATTTTCTAAAGGTACTCGAAAGCTAATATGGATGGTTGGTCTCGATTTTGATGCACTTTCTGTCCCTTCAATCATTAATAGAGTAAATGAAGCTTAAAATTGAAACGTCTCCTCTTTATACTACCCACTGGGCCATAAATACTATTTTTGTCCTAAAAGTCGTCCTAAATTTATTTTGGCACCAAAATTCAAACTTTTTAGCTACCTATCTAAGTATGCTTTTCATAATAATTGTAAAAAAAACTTTGCTAGCTTTTGGCTTGAGCGCGAAAATTCAAATTGCTGCTTATTATTTTACGTTTTGCCGATGTAAAACAAGGCTGAAAATGAGCTTAAAAATTGAAATAAAATTCTAAACAGTATTTTGCAGTGTTACAGGCTGAGGCATCGTTACTTTCTTGATACCTGCCGGACTGCACCAACCGGTATTCATAGAAGCGGCCGTCTACTTTTGTATATTAGTGTACTCACTAAAATTCGGATCATATTCAATATTCAACCAGAGATAACGGACGAGTACCGGTTTCATCTGGAAATTACTCAGTAGTTCGTACCAGTTTATATATCCGTGGTTTAGTTTTGACCATGATCTGAATTTCAGTGAGTACCCTATGGATGAAGTAACATCATAGCAGTACCAGTCTATATTGGAAAACACATCTGTTCTCATGCATAAAAACTACTCCATTTTTCCGTCGGCTGCTGCTGCTGCTTCTGCGGAGTTGAGTTCAGACTAGAAAGCTGCGGGCCATTTCACTACTAATGTGGTTAAAACCACGTGTCTACAAACTCCTTTGGTCTCCAAAATCTCTCTCCTTCTCTTCCTTGGCTTTGCTTTGCTTTTCAAAATCACTCACTTGGAAAAACCCAAGTAGAAGCAGAAGAAGAAGAAGGACTAGGAAGTTCTTTAATGGGATGAAAATCTTATCTTGATTATAATATGCCAAGTGGACAAAGAGATGCTTTCTTTTCAGAGTTTTTTTTTCCAAAACAAAAAAGTTGAATAGTGATATTTTGGATATTTTGGAATTATACGAATTGGTTCAAAAACCGACATACACATTTTGGACCCCAAATAACAAAAAATAGAAAAATCTTTCTACATATAGTACATAAGCACAAAAATCTTATTAGTTAGACTCAAACTTCAAAGAAACTTTTGCTAATAAAAAATTCCTAGCGATGCACTTTTTACATAGAGATAGAGATACCTGTAGGAAATAACTACGTTTGCATTTATTTCCCTTTTGTAAAGTATCTAGAGAGATAGGTGAGAACTACTATTGAAAAATTCAAGTGTCTTTTTGAAAAAGGAAATGTGGTAAATGGCTCTCAATTTCAGTTCATTGGAAATTGGGGTTCGTTTGGCCTTCGAAAAAGGCCATTTACGAGAGACCTTTTCTGACCGAGAAAAAAAACCTCATTTACACCTCATTGATTATAGATGAACGATAAGAGTAGGGCAAATGCGTATTGCACATTGCTAAAGCAGTAGATAAACTCAAAGTAAACCTCGATATCCAAGATTTTTAGCCTTGGAATTCCTAATGAACAACTTCTACATCTCAACTTCATGCGTCAGAATTTTGTGTGTGCAGAGGAGGATATTCCAAAATTGAATTTTGTGGCAAAATCTAATTTTGCAGCGTCAGCCACATTCATTGAGGGAAAGTTCTATTTTCAGTTTTGAATTTTCGCGCCACAAACTGTAAACTTTCAGTTTTGAAAAGGTTACTTTAGATTAATCAGCCAAAATTGTATGCATTGTAATTTAAAAAAATCTCAATTAAAGCTACTTGGATGGGGATCAGGTTTAACCTTTAAAAAAAGTTCATTAATGAAGGTTTCGTAGAAAGTGCAACAACATAAGGCCAAACTAATGCCAAGAAAAAAGCTCCTTAAAGTACTAAAGGCTAGAAAAACTCTGAAGAGTTAGAGACCCTAAGAAAAATTATGTTCCAACACGAACCAAAATTATCCACTACAAATCTCTGTCTATTAGTGTCTTAATCCTCCATTGGACCCATTTGTCTTCCTTTATTTTTAACTTTTTTCTTTGCTTCTGTTCTGCAGATAAAATGAAAAATTGTTTTAAGGATGATGGGTGAGAAGAGTGAACAAAGAAAAATCTGCAGGAAAAATTTAGAGTTTTAGAACGGAGAGGTTGGCAGACAAGAATGAGACAAATTGAGTTGAGCCATTTTATGTTGTTGAGAGGAGAATGAAGAAGACCTTTTGTTTCAATCCACTCAACTTTATTTGGACAGAAGAGAAACTCGTGCCAGTTTGCTCTCACATATCCATAAAATGTCGAAAAGGGCTGGAGGAGAAGGAGTTGAGGCCGCCACGAGGCTGTTGACCACTTCTACCTACAACTGCTACTGCACTCTAAAAATACCACACAAACCCAAATTGAACTTTTACAATGTGATTGTAAGAAAAAATATGGTTTGAATTATCGCTCCAACTGTCAAGCTTTTCAGCCATCAGCTTTTGTAATGTTGAGAAAGTGATTGCAAAATCAAAAAGTTGATTTGCTTTTCTTCTTCGGTAATCAGTACTCAAATATGTATTTCCAAATGTAATGTCGATAACGGAACCAAACTGAAAATTATTTTGGATTATCGGTTAATCTCAATTCTCAATCTGTAAAGTCTGTTGTATTGAAAGTGGAGATACGAAAAACTGGTATGTTATTAGCGCTTGTATTTGTCTTCTTCTAAGCAAATACTTAGAAAGCGGAAATTGTTAGATAAGATGTAATGAGGAAAAGAAGCCAACGGCATTGCTATTCAAATCGTTTCCTTTCAAATAGTTACAGGCTCCGTTGGACTTAGACGACTACATATTGAAACTGTCACGGCCTCTGCCTATCTAGTGAATAGAAATAGTGTTTTGGGGTCTTTTTAGGCTTCCTCTTTGATCATTAATTCATGGTGAGATATGTCCATTAGATAGCAAGAGCAAACTGTCAAGTTCTGAAAGCCCCCTGTGCTCCACTGGATTGCTTACTGCATGCCACGCTCTACTACTTTGCTGACCAACGTCCAACAACTATTAGAAAGGAAACTTTGTCGATAGCAAAGGTTTGTTTCTTCTTCTGATCATTACATAGGTATATGCTGGAACAACCTACGCTTTCCAAATGTTTGCTCATTAGAAGACCAGCTCAAGAGCAAATAATTCGTCAAATTTACATACATCTAAACATCAACACCAACTTTTACGGGTTTGATAAAGTTGATAAAAAGGACTAAACAAGTTCTCAAAATGAATGATAATGAATGCTTCAGGCTTATAAAACGTTTCATGCTGATATGTAAAGTAAAAATAAAGCATTTCAACTTTTTGATTTGACAATCACTTTCATCAGCATTCAAACGACTGATTTAGGAAATGATGCTTCGGCCACTCAGCAGGCCTGCCTTTTCTTAAACTTCAATTTTTAAAAAGACTTCTTGCTTGAACACTAGACAGCCCTCAATATTTTAGACATTATAGACTCTTTGAAAACTTCAATATTGAAAATCCAATATTAATTTCCAGAAAGAATAATAACCTTGAAAGTTTAGTAGAAGCTACTGAAAGTTTCAAACTTTCCTCTTACATTTTCAAAAACATTTCAAAAGGTAAGAAAAGTAAACTTTTAGACAGCAGATTTCCCACACTATTCTACTGATTTCCACCCAAAATCATTTACTTATTGTGCCATAAAATCTGAAAAGTTATTTCGGCCAACAGAATTTCTAATTTTCTGCATTTGAAACAAACTTTTGCCTTTCTGCATTATTGCACAACTAATTTTGCCAATCATAAATCAATTGGAATACTTAGTAGGCTTTCCTTGAATTTTGACGACGAAACTTGGAATAATAATCCTGACCTTGAAAACACTGATAGGGTTGATAATTGAGTATTACAAATTTGGGAAACACTACAAATCTCCTTGAAATTGGCACAGTAGATTAATACAGCTGCATGATCTTCAACCAACTGAACCTCATCCTGTTGCGCTGAACTGCTGTAGTCGAGAAGAGCCTTTCAAGGAGTCGACGAGGACGAGGACGACGCTGCCATCCAAGGCCTCCTACTCGCTTTTCCAAAGACTTCGTTCTAGCAGCCTCGGACACACATAGACATACAAGGAGAGAAGAAGAAAGCGAGGCCGAGAGAAGAGGCAAGATACTTTTTTCCAATGCATGACATATTTGAAGTTTTGGATGCCCTTCCAGGCATCGGAAAAAAGCCAAACTTTGGATGATGCAAATACAAATATAGACCTTATATATGCCAGATGCATTGATCTGGTTATCCTTTGTTTTACTAGTGACCTCCAAGGCTGCTAGAGGTTGCCCCTTTGAAGTATGAAAGCAAAAATTTGGCATTGATTTTGAAGGTTTACTTCAAAGGTAACGGCACACTGGGCCAAGAATCCTCATTTTGTAGCGAAAATTTTTAGGACCCAAAAGTGTGTGGTAGTATAGACTACACTCAGGCCTGGTTACAACGGCTTGTTTACAAATTAAACTGAGAATGAGGAAACTTTGATCTTAATGAAAGTCTTGAAAAGAAGTAGCCGATGCACTAGGATTCGAACCTGGGACCTCCAGTTACTGAGCTAGAGGTCTGTTTCGATTTTCTCAAACATTCGTTACAACAGGGCCTGACTACCCTCATGTCATGTGTAGAGTAAATTCAGCTCATTCGGATGCAAATGCTGGTATGTATACTGTACAGGAGGAAATTCAAATGACGACGTAACCTTGTGTGACTTCTAAATATAGATGGGAAGAGAGAAGAAGAGAGAGAAAGTTTGGAAAGTAGAAATGTCTGTCTGTCTTATCTATTTAGAATGTCTTATTAGAGGTCTCGCTCGCTCGGAAATGTGTTGCCTTCACTGTTTCCGTAAGGGAAAATGACTTTTGCATCAATCTCCGCTACCTTGCGCCGCCATGTCGCTAACGAATTGAACGTGAGGGAGTTGGTATGTGACCATAAATTGCTGCTAGTAGGAACAACTCAATTGACTGACCACTAAAACCTAGATAAAATTACGGTCGTCCAAGACTAGGGCCTCAATCTCTGCTAAACGTACTTTTATTTAAAAGCCCATTCTAGCAAGAATTCCGTATGGGTATGTTTTTTTTATCAGCCAAATTGTCCAATTTATCAGACCAAGTATCTTCATATCTAGATACTTTTTCAGAAAAGTATTTTGTATCAAACTACGTTTTCAAAATAAACACATTTGTATCTAGATACATTTTTTAAGAAAAGTATCTTAATTCTCGAACAGGTCTGCAATTTATAAGTAATTCGCATCAGCACGTAGACCTCCTTTGGCCATCCATTAAAACTTTGTTACATTGTTCAACTGTATCATATTCCTTCTCATTAGTCGGTAAGCTTCTACTTAATCAACACTAGTTGTTACGTACATACTATGCACTACCATTTCTGCTGCATTGCATCTTTTTTAGCCAGACAATCCATCATCATGATGTACTATAGTGGAATAGACAGTTTGTTCTTCTTCTCACACCTTGGCGTGGCCCTAGGTTTGTGGTATGTAGAGATGGATGATTATCATGTTCATTTTGTGTGTGTAGGACCTTTGAAGGTAGCTTTCTATATACACCTTGTAAAGATGAAGGTAGGTGGCACTCCACTCTCTGTATCCCGGCTATTCATGATGCACGCAGTACACACTCATACAAAGAGACTAATCTCAATTATGATTCCTCGCATGTTTCTATGCAAAGAAACATGTACAAGGTATTCACTATCTTGCTACCCGAATCATACCCATGATAAGTGTAATTTTTGTATAAAAGTTGCCTTTTTGTATTAAAACTTGTAAGTGAACAAAAATATTACCTTTTTGGTTTTATCTTTGCTGGCTGGTGAGTGTGCCGAGTGTGTTGTTTTGAGTTCGCCGTTGGTTATCGACGAGGTCGACATAGTGGAGGAGGTGCTGCTGGAGGCTGTAGATCCATTGGAGTTGGTGTTCTTGAGTGCCGGCTTGGCCGGTTGCAAACTGGGCCGGGAATAGCCCATGATTTGCAACAGGGACTCGGCGGCCGAACGTTTGGCCAATTTCTTGTTAGGTCCGCTACCTTGAGCATTGGCACCGGCCGCACTCACCTGAAATAACCGACAATAAAATACTTTAAAAATGTATTCTTTCAGAAAATGGAGAGGATTTTTTTTTGCATTGACCTGAAAACCATTGGGAGTGAATATGCGCATACTATTATAGGACTGCGCGAGAAGATTTTTTCAACAGCTCAGCATCTTTGAAAAATCCCTAGAAAAACCAAGAAAGAAAAAAAGAGTTTTTTTCTGCTGCACTTCAAAGCCCAAACTTGCACGTGGGGGATAATATCTCAAAATGTCTCAACTTGATATTTTGGTGCCCACTGCCCGGTAGGAATAAAAGTAACACCTGCTTGACACGAAAATTCAGTGTGAACATTAAAATCAAAAGTACATAGGTACCTGGTATAAAATGAAACTTTTGGGAATGAAGTTTCAACAGCGTGATTGTGTGTTTTTTTGTGTGCGTAATAAAGCCCATTTTTTGCTCTTTAGGCTCCTGTTCCAATTGTTTAGAGGCCATTTCTGTCTAAGGTTACAACGTGGACTCCAGGGACTCCCTAGGATCGTAGGGGGGTCTTTACATGGTCCCTGCTCAACTAAGTTTTCATCATTAAGCAAGCCATTAAGAAAAGCATGACGCAAGAAAGGCCTCCATTTTTTTCTAAAGGTCAAAATGACCTGAAAGAAGATGGCAGGTGCTCAAGCTAAAGAATGACGTTTCTTCTGGAAAAAAATCCGCTTTTCTCACACACTCTTTAGGTACAAAAAAGACCCCGTTTGTCTCTCACAATTTCCCATATTGTCAATAAGAAAGTTCTTCAAGTCGTGATGGGCAGAAACAAACAAACAAAAAAATACCAATTTTCAGCAAAATAGTCGTACAATCCAAAAGTGAATTCTAGTGTTTGACAATCTCCAAAACTGTCAACTTTGAATTTTCTTTCACTCCAAAATAGCCAAAATTGCACCTATCGATTTTTGGATCAAAAGTTCAAATATATTTAGGTAATCTAGCCATAAACGTAGCTCACTTAGCGCGTAATGTTGTAACTAGTAAGAAAGAGACTTTAGTGATTTTCAAATCACTGTGGCCTGGCTGGATGTATTTGGTAGTATTACAAAGTCTGTCTGCTGCTTGCTTCCTGTCGAGAAAGTATATTTCTCTCATCCATTTTTAGAAAGAAAAAAAAAAAAAAAAGAGTAGTGGAAGGAAGAAGGCAGTAGTAGTAGCCTTCGTCGTAAGAAAAGTAGGAAGAAGGAGGCCCTGTGCTCCCATTTTTTTGTATGCCTCCGTTCACTCCTCAGGCAGCAGCAGCTCTACTACAACTACCATATATCGAATCTGCGAGGAAGAAGGGAGGGCAGAGCAAAAGAAGAAGAGTAGAACACACACTTTGTCGGCACTATATCACCTTGTCAGTAGAGTTAGTCCAACATTCGAGCAAAAATCTAGGTCATATCCTACATACTAAAGATCAAAACTTTAATTTCAAATACTTTCATGGAGTATCTGCAGGATAAAGCGGGCGGAGCTACCGAGGCCCGAAGGGCTGAGTAAGAGAAAAGTTTAACATTTTTTCGTTGGAATCTTTCGGAAAAAGTTACAAACTCAAAATCTAAGGGGAGTACGGTAAAAAGTAAAATATTTTTAATCCAAAGTCTTACTACTCCGGACACATATATAGTTAGTAGTGTATTGTAGTCGGAGGAGAAGTGTAGTTGTGCTACTACATATATTGCGGGAGTTCCTTCTCCTCTTGTAAGTCCCAAGGGAGTATAATATTCCATCTACACATCCGCTTACTTTGACTGTATCCTGCGTATTCGTCCTACCTCTACTACAACTACATCCTGGACTTGGAAATTTATTGGAACCATACCGACAGTTGCTTTTCTTGCAATGCAGTAGCAGCAGCAGCAGCCTAATGCAAACTGGGAAATGACTTTCTAGATGCTTTCACCTTCTATTTGCTAAAAAGGGTTTCTTTTGATCTCTCAAAAAGGAATGACTGACTGGCAAGAAAATGGTTCGACGAATGGAGAAGTGGAAAAAAAATCTCAAGGGAGCTCTAAGAAGGGTTTGAAAAAAACCTAACGTAGACGGAATTTATCTTTTTTTGAAAATCTCCATAAGAGTTACGGAATGATACTAAAAGGAAAAGCTACGCTACACTTACTCGGAAAAGCTGAAAATCAAACGTCTAAAATAGCTTTCGTCGTCAACCTTAATCTTCCATTCCCCTTGGGATATGTAGAAAGTGGAGGAGCATCAGCTCTTCTTCTAAAAGGCTTTGATCTAGCTTTGAATAGCAAAAAAGGCCAAAAGTAGCTTGCTTGAAAAGTGAGAAGAAGCACAGAAAGCAAGAAGAACACTTAGGTTATTACACTTGCATTACTATCCGGTCAGTATGTAGTACTAAGCTCGAGAGAAACCTAAACCTTGACATGATTGCTTACTGCACCAGCCTTTACTGCAAGTAAGGGCCATAAATTAAAGGCTGTTAATAGCTCTCGAAGGCTCTCTCCTATTACTGCACTATTTTGCATGTCAGACATGGAGATCCAGAGCGCGCAACAACTTTGTAATGCAGCCAAAAAATGACTTGAGTGCTCAATCATGGTAATAGCTCTCCTGTAATACAGGAGATACTTTGGATACAGGGTGATTCACTTTGTATAGCACCAAGTAAGTATATACATAAATCTTCGTTTCTTACTTTGGAGCTTAAAATCAGTATTATATATCCAGTAAATTCCCAATTCCAATTTTGTAGTATGTACAGGGTGTCGAAGTTTAGACTTTCTTTCTCGTTACTTTAGATAGACGGTTCGAAAAAAAAAGTTGGATGCCTACTGCCTGGTTCGCTTCTGCTTCAGCTACACATAGAGAAGGGGGAAAAGTTGAGCCTGTCTCAAAGTTGACGTTCTGCATCTTCCAAAGACATCAAAGCCAAGGGAAAAAGGGGGGATTTGTAGCTAAGCCTTGGTGGGATGAAGTCCATCAATGCGTAGATGAAGTGAGCGATTGGTTTTGAATAGTTTGGCAGTACATTAATTGAGCCACCCTGTATTGGCTGTTTTTAAGACACGAAAAGCATGAGGACAACTTTTGTCATGAGATTTCGTTAGTTCTCTGCTCGATCCAGCTCAGTTGGTGGCCAACCGCCAAAGTGACATTATATTGGAGAGAAAGAGTAAGATCATATGCAAATCATAATTGCCTACTAAGTATTATTTAGGGCCTATTACTTCCTATCTATGGATTTCAAACATCCAATTTGCCTGTTTTCTCGTTCAAATTTTTCGATGTAAAAATATTTTCAATCATCTTTTCTTTAGTAAGCAATTTCTGATATTAAATCCGTTAAAAGGACCAAAATGGAATGGCTTAAAGTTGAAAATATTTTAAAAAGAATATTCTGTGCTAAAATTACATTAAATATTTGACATTTCTTTTTTGTCACACACTGTACACTTAGTAACTTTTCAATTCTTTTTTGTCCAAGTAGACAAGTTTTTTTCTATTATTGAATATGCATAGTAGGTCGTCAATATTATTTTTCATAACCTCATTTTTCTTTCTCCCTTCTTCTTCTCCTTTAGCTCTGGCAGGGCTCTGCTACCATAATACTTTTCTGAAGGGGAAAGTAGAAGAGAAATTCTTATCTCTCTCTCAAGGCAAAGTCCTCAAAGGAATGTGACACGAAGTCAGAATAACAATGGGTTGAGAAAGGAAGAGAAGCTACTAAAGTAACTGAAGAAAAACGCAATAGAACTCGAAGTAAAAAGACCAGCAGCAGGAGTATGGCTCGCAGTTTGAAAATCAAACCTGTGGATCCAATCAGTCCAACTTTGTCTTGGCCTCCAAGATCTGCCAATGCTGACCGAATCAGGTTACTGTTCTACCTTGATTTTCTAAAAAAAAATATTGTAGCTCTGGCTTCGCTGTCTGAGAGCACATCATAATATGTTTGACTACTTTGGCCTTTGCTAAACATTGCCTACTTTCAGACGTAGATCCAGTCTGTTGCGCAGCCAAATGAAACGCCGTCTGAAATGTGAGGCTGAAAGAGAAACCGCAAGAGTGCTTCTTGGTGGAATGGATTATCAAACTTTGAGGTAAATCCATTCTTTGTGGCTTCAACATATCTCCAGAACCAGCTCTAGCTCTGTGTTTTTCTAAAGCTGGAGGGCAATGTCAAACAACTGCTGCTGTCGAGACATAAAGGCCAAAATCCCAATGTATCTTTACAGGAAAAAACGAAATCAACAATGGAGTGATAGGATTTGGGGAGCCTTGTTGGCCTTGATAGGCCTAGCTTTGGCCTCCTATTTTTCTTCCATGGCAATCATACACTACTACACGGATCCATCGGTCATGCATTTGTCCAAGGTAATGTTTTGACAAAAGGCCAAAAAAGGCCAAGAATCCAATACAATCTCAATCTTTCGACCTTATGGTCTTATTCCTAGTTTTCTACATAGGTATCTTGAAAAGACTGTTCGTCTTACATTTTTGGCCTTTTTTTCGCTGAGTTTTCCAAAGGCTCATTAGGCAGTTAATGATCATGGTCTTTTTTATCTGGAAGGCCGCCATAGAGAATCAATGGGATATACTCGTCCATGATCCAACGTCTCCTCCCCTTTAATGAGAAACGCTTTGTTGTTGTAGGTCGGCCTTGAAGGCCACGAACTGGCCTTTCCTCGTATTAGCGTGTGCAATCATGCTTTACATTCCTTATCGAACCTTTCCCAGTCCCGTGCAGCTTGGGTGGAATCCCGCTTGAGCCCCATGCGCACCTTGTGGAACGTTTGGGAGGAATTGATACAGGGCTACCAGACGGCCTTTGTGCCCCTGGAAAATCTCTACCCAAATAACGCTTCAGTCAAGGTTCTCCTTCAACAAATAGTTATTGAGGCCGCACTTCTGCTGGCTCCGCCTTGCAACACTACTATTCAGAGCTTAGACAACGGTAAGATTAATGGTGGTCAGTTTTACAAGTACTACATACATGCAGTATTCCCGATATGACCCACTTCTTAGGGCTTTTTTACATACCCTTACGAGATTAAAAAATACAGAATCTAAAGACTAGCCAAACTCATTTACATATTCTGGACCAACATGATTGCGGTCATGATTGTATTTATCAGTCTTTATAGGCTAAAACAAAGACACTGACTGGCGAAAAGTGCTTACATTTTACCAACAACGTAATGTACCATTAAAGTTTCAAACACATGCATGATTTAAGGCAAATACATTCTTTATGTATGTATCAGCAGGCATAATAATGCATTAAAGGCAGAATGGTACATCTTTCTAGAGTCTATCTTTTAAAGTGTTAGATGATAAAGAATGCACTGCCTCCTGCTATCTTAGTTACCTACCTATTCTGATAGATGGCTACTATCGCCTATCCAATCCATCCTAGATGCCGCTTACTACTCACATGTCTCCATTCTACATCCAATCAATTTTCTTGCTGATGCCGTCAACTGTTGCACATGAGTGCACTCAAAGTGACATTTATATTGATGACTTCTGCTCTACATCCCTTTCACTACCCCCTTTTGAATATGTATCGTATACAACATACATGTGCATGGGTCAATGTTAGGATGATGCTAAACAAACAGGAACGAAAAATGTAGGCTCTCTTGTACGTTAAGCCCCTAAGGAAAGGGCTAGTGAGGAGCGTAATTTATATGCCTTGAAGCGCCTATCTACCTACCTACCTACCTACCTCGACGGAGGAGAAAAGAAAGCAAGCATTGAGCATTAGGGTTATGCTCTATACAGCATACACCACTTCTACTTACTATCCACTGAGATGCTACCACATAGACCAGATCATCTTTTGCCAGCAATAGTCAACATAAATGCATTGCAATACAAGTATGTAGTACTGCTATCATTTGCCAGTTGGCTGCCGCTTACGGCATCACAATATGGAAATGATAATGTTTCCCTTGGGACTACTTTAGTACCAAGCAACTATTGTACTTGAATTTTACAGCTTGACTTTCGTTCATTTTAATTTGTATGTTCATTTGTATGTCTTTACACGCACCGCCAGTATTTTCCCTATTTTGATGATGCTTAGCTGTATTGTTTGAAAGAAGTTGATTTTGCGAGCGAGCAACTTCCGGCAGGCCTCTCAAAGCTACAGAAGGCGATGATCTTTCGTAGGTACAAGGAAAAATTGGATTTCATCAACAATGTAGCTGGAAAAAACCTAGAAAGCATGGAACCATTAATTTTCTTAAGGTTTTTTTTTCTTCCAGGCCTACTTTCATTATCTGATTGTACTCCGGTATCCGAAACAATCTTAGGTTCTAATGGATTCTGTCACCTTATCTACCCTGAAGCCATCACTCGGTCAGTATCTGGGAAAAAAAGATACCCTTGATAAACTCTACAATATTTTTTTGTTGTCTTAGATCGGAATCTTCAAGCTTATGGGGGCAACAAAAAAGATTAGGCCATTTTCTCTCAAAGGCCAAGCATGAGTTGGAATTTTCCTTGGCTTTGCGCTCGGATTTGGAAAGTGATTTTATCGGCCTGCCTGTCGCTAATAACACTTTATGGCAAGATATTACCATTTGCCCTACATCCTGGAACAGTGTAGCTGATGCTAATGTACTATGCAGATCCTTGGGCCATTTTGGAGGCGGTCTTCCCAGGTAATTAGCTACTAGCTAAAAGCTCCTTTCCTTGCTTCTAAATGAGTCTTTGTGTTGCCCTAAACGCACTCTACTCAAAGATAAAAAAAATCTTGTCTCATAATAAGTTGAATAATACAGAAAAAGGTCGCCAGGTGGAGCTGTATTATTTGGGCAAACGTGGGCAAGTAAATATTGCCCACTTGGAAAACAAAAAATCAGCGCCATCTGGTGACAAAATCAGGAAATATTTCCAGAAAAGATAAAGTATGCGCTATAGTAGTACATCAAATATGAGACCCAAAACTCCTGAATGAGTCCAATATGTTTTTGTTGTCCTTAGTCCTTCTCGTGGGAAAAGGCTTTCATCAAAAGTGGAAGTGGCAAACTTGTTGGGCACTCAACTCCAATGCGGAGGCCACGAACGCCATTTTCTCGATTGCCCCTCAGATTTCACTTCCATCAATGGCCAAACTTTGACTACCTGTCCAGACCAAGACTCATTAGTCCTAATGTGCAATCCAGGGGCGCTCATAGACCCGCACTCCAACAAAATTAACAACATTAGAGGATTTCCCTACGTTTCCATTGACTTAGAGGTATGAAGGTCAAAGGCCAATAAAGATACATTTCTTCTCCATCGGGGTTCGAACCCCAGACTCTTCGGTTTCAACTCGAAGAAAAAAGTAAATGGAGTTTGAGTCCCGTTGGGTACAATACGTTTTCATGTCGGGAAAACCCACTGATACGTGGCCTTGAAGGCCATAGAAGAGATCCCATAGACCATGATTTCCTGATTTCCCCTTTCTTTCAGCGGTCACAAAAGAGTTATTTCTGCCAAGACAACAATTCGTTTGGGGAATCTGAGGCCAAAGTTTTCTGCAGCATGTTGGGTTGGCCAATGGGAAAAACCAAGCCCAAAGCTCCTAACAACAAAAGTGGCCTTTACTCTACCGTCTCCTGTGACAGCGGCGACGAAATGCACATTTTGGATTGCGACACTAACATCATTAGTCAGGTAATGGCCTAACAAATGATGTCCTAAAAAGTGCCTCTCATTTTTGGGCAGATGTTTTTTCTGCAGTTAAAAAAGTCAAGCTAGTGACTCAACTTCAGATTCATTACACCACCCGGAACCATGCCATTTGTGGTATCTAGACAAAGACATTACAAAACTTTGCAATGAGCACCTTTCTAAAAAGATTCATTTCATTACAAATTGAATGTTTCAAATATGAAAGTAGTACTAGTAGTATTACTTTACCAAAAATTTTGCACATTTTTTTGTGTAGATAATGGGAGTAATTATTTCTTTCTTACCCAACTTGATATTACTTATCTTTAAGTCTAAAAATTGAATGGTTCAAGTATCTTGTCGATCAAATAACCGTGTACAATGTACATATATCAAATAAACGTGTTCAATGGAAATCGGCGATTGACATGGGAGCGTGTTACTACCTAATAATCGTGTTGAACGGATATTTCCTGTATAAGGGTAAATTAAGGGGTATTTGAAGAAATTGATCATTTGTGCATGATCAAAATGTCTTTATTACTACAATTTTATGATCAAAAGTATCCTCTAAAAATGATATTTTGTTTATCTTTCTGAAAATTCCTTTTAGAAAAAGTTTTTTGAAAAATTTCGCGCGCGCGGCTGGCGCCGCGCGTGTGCGTGTTTGTATCAAATAAGCCCGTGTCGAGTGGACATTTTGTCATGAACACCGTGCGTGTTAGCACGGTTATTTGATCGACTAGAGTAGGCTA